>BQNB010055754.1:3514-38970 GCA_026074375.1 Tanacetum coccineum
AACTGCTGATATTCATTTACATTTCCTTTGAACTAGTCCTGGAAGAAAAGAAAAAAAATAGACCCACAAAAACATGAAACCCCCTACCATAAACATAAGATTAAACCCCCAAAACCCCTTTAAAACATTTAGTGAAAAGGAACAAAGAGAAATTACTTTTTTGAAACTTAAAAAAAAGTTAAAAAAAGTCACCACTTGCTTCTACAGACATATTCATTAGGTCACTTTGTGTTGCAGCCTCATCAAAAAGCCATTTCTCTAAGTAACTAAGAGGAGGCATTTGTTCTTCCATATTTGGTTTACTTTCATCTTGGTACAGGCTTGTTTCAGGCGAAACTGATTGTGAAACATCCGAATTACTACCATTTGAGTAGTAATTGTTCTTGCAGTTATTGTGGACTAGGTTATTATTGTAGCCAAATTGAAGGGAATTATCATAACTTTCACTAGGAGGACTAGGGAACTTTTGGTTGAGCAGGGAACTTCGAGTTTGTGTCGTTTCAACGCTTTCAGAGCTCGTTTGTGACGATTTCTTAGAACTATTCATCCAACTAGGTAGCAAGCGTGCGATGTTTTCAGCACTAGAAGCATAACTACTACTTGTAGTACTTTGATTAGATGGAGGTAATTCAGGTAGATTGATGGACTTGTTATCAATTGATTGAAGGTATACAAAAGGGCTTGTTTTGCCATATGGATATCAGTTTGAAGCCTTCTCTCCCATTGACCTTTGGACATGGTTTCACATGATGATGATGAGTGACACCCTTTTGAGCTGCCATGACGATGTCGATGATGATGATGATGATGATGATGGTGATGGTCGTGATCATTTTCTTGATCTGAATCTTGGTTTTGCTCTCGAGTTTTTTTCTTGAGATGTGTATTCCACAGTAATTCCTGATCATCATTATCTTGTCACTTTGTGGAAGATAAGAAGCTATAGCAGCCCATCTGCCATATAAATATGAACAAAATCAGTTTCTTATTATTCTTTTTTTTTAAACGACAATTTATTCAAACAACACTCTAGCAACATGCTAGAAGAGCCTAAAAAACTTAAGGTGTCTTGGGAACAAATTCCTACGTACCTATTGCCAAGAAGTGCTTGAAGATGGATAATCATCTTCTCCTCTTGCTCAGTGAAGTTTCCACGTTTGATTCCGGGACGAAGATAATTAGTCCAACGTAGTCTACAACTCTTGCTACATCTTAGCAAACCTATATATTCACAAGAACATGAAAATCAGCATCAATAGATAAATAAATAAGTGTAGAAAACGTTAAAAGAAAATTAATTTTATGAACATGACGGTGCAGGATACAATAAATACCCTAATTTAATGTTCAAACCAACCCACCTCCATACATATATATATTTTTTTAACAAAAACCAAATCTATTACAAAGGAAGATCAAGTTAAATAAGAGATTTTGTAAAAAAACTAGCTAGTACAAGCAGTATTGTTTCTACAAATTTTAACTAATTACTTGACATAAAAGTAGCAAAAATGCTTGAGAAGAGATATATTTCCAGTTATTAGATAGGATAAAAAGATCTCCAATTGCCAGGGCCATTTTGTTGAATATATGAGACTAAGATTATGTCTTCTTCTGGTGTCCATGGCCCTTTCTTTACACCAATTTTATCACAACATGGTGGTCTTCCCATTGATTGAAGATGAATATGTATTTATTTTTCTTTCCACTTTTCACACTCACTGTGTGTACTAATGTGTGTTCTAGAGTGAGAATTCTTGTGATTGAACTTAAGAGAAAAATAGCAAGACAAGAGTCTTTGGGTAGGATCAGCTAATGAGGTAGTAGACTATATATAGATATGAAAGAAAGAGATAAGAAAGGCGAAGATGAGGAAGAGGTGTATAGTAGTGATGTATTTACACGCTGACCAAAGAAACTTGAGTTGAAAAAAAATAATAAAGCAAAAAGAAATAGCTTCTCTCTCATGAAAAACCTCAACAAAGAGTCAAAAGAAGACAGCAAGATGCATTTACTCTTGTTGCAAAAAAGTCAGCTGTATGCTCCCTGCAGATTGAGAGAGATCAAGACTCGATCAACACAAATAAAAACCGTATAGAACGTGATTACACTCTAAACGTTTTACACTGCGCGGGACATTGTGTGAAATGAATCTATCTGTTTGTATATATTTTTTGTAAACAATTTCTCGGATTTTGTACGTCTGGGTTTGTCATCCTTGGCATTGGCAATGAATAGATGTATCGTGTATATATTGTGAGACACTTAGTTGTCATTTCAGATTATCTTTCAATTTGGTTACGTTAATTAATTTGTATTTCAGTTAATATGCAAACATATTACAGCCCGTGTTACCGGATTATCGTATATCTATATAGAGTCAAGGTGAACATGATTCGAATATTCGTTGAATAATGCAACATACAGTATGTACTTGTTTTACACCATTTAATAATGCAAAAAACTATACACTTACTAAAAGTATCGTTAATTGCAGAGTAAAGCTAGAATATGTTCATAATCGTGATTACCATTAAAAGCATGCGGAAACAATACCGCACTTTCTGGATAAACTCTAGATATGATCATTGAGTGTAAACAGGATGAACTACAAAACTTATTCATGATTTGATCGGCAGACACCTAAAATTATTTTACGTGAAGCGATAAGAAATAGACAACATAAATAAGGGGGGGGGAAAAAGTCATTTGACATGACAAAATTAGGCATTTAACATTTGTGATCATTACGATTTTCCACCGCTCGTAACTTGTAACGAGTTTTGAATCCTGTTCCATATGAATCAATAATTTGCATTTCAATGCCATATCTTAGACACTTACTCCGAATTCAGTGTCCCCATGGTGATATATTTTTGAGATCGTTTATGATTTTTAATTTCTTTTTTAAGATATGTGTCTAGTATAGAAGATCTTGCTATATGGCCTAGCTTACGTGGGGGGAGGAACAACCTATTTTGCAAAATATTTTTTATTAAATCTCGGCAAATATTCTAGTCAACAAGAACTCAATTGAACTTTCTCCAAGGAGAGGAAGGGTAAAATGTGTCTGATCTACTGAAAGGAGTTATGGGATGAAGATCCTATAGCAAAGTTGAAATCAACTATTTTATAACCTGCAGCCATTGGTATTAGCCACAATTTTTAAGTGGGTCTCAAATTAAGTAACACCAATCACATTCTAACACAATCTACATATGAAATGTAGTTTAGTGTCACAAGATATGCTATCCTCTTTAACAACTATGATAACGACCATTTTTCAGTTTCATTCTTAGATTGGTTCATGCAAGGCAACTTTTAACATAATTAGAACAATTTGCTTCCTTTCCAAAAGAGGTATATGACCTTTTAGGCTTTTGTAATTATTGTGATATCGACAATTTTACGATTACTAGTATATCGCTTCATGAGATGTGGCTCTTCAAACTAGCTGGAACATTTTTTTCTCCATTCCGAAAGACGTGTTTGCCCGTTTAATTTCTTTTACACAAAAAATTTTAAACATATATAGGAGTATATTTTGAACATTAGTTTCTTCATTTAGAATGAATCTAATTAAACTTCTACAATTAATGAACAATGTGAATATTGCAATGATAATGCCATTTCGATTCTGGTAAAAACAATATAAATATGCTTCTTTCAATTTTTCATCACACACGTATAAGTGAACTGTGAACCTATGCGTGTATGTATCGTGTTTGTATCAATTGTACTAGGTCTCTATATAATATGAACCGTTTTCAATGTATGTGGAGACTAGCTATCTTCTCCCTATTTGCATTGAGCCAGTGAGAACACTATGGTCCCGTTTATTATTTATATATACTTATTATATGTTGCCAACTTAAAGTACATAGGACACGAGGCTTGTCGACACCCGTGCGTTGCACCGGGCTTAGTCTGTGGGCAAAATTTGATTGTTACACTCTTGTTACAATTCTTATAGTTTCAACTTCTTATCAATTGTACTAAAGTTATGCAAAGGTTGTAAGGTACTTTCTTATATATGAAAATTGATAAGGGTTGTAAGGTTGTTCAAAGGGAAGTGGTGCAATATTCATGAAAGACTACGCTTTTTGAATCACTTCAATTAGAACTTTAACTATTGTATAAAGGAAAACGAATAGAAATCAAAATTATTTAAAAGGGAAAATTGCCTCATTCATGCTCCAAAGTTTCACAGAGCAATCATCACTTCCGCTGGCTAATTTCATAGGATCCACTCGAGAAAAGTCAACGGACCAAGCCCTCTTTTCATGCTCAATATGATGAGAAATGACTTCACCGGTTCCAGCATCCCATATCTGAGAATCCACAATATTTTGCAAGAGACATTAAAAAGTAATCAATATAGTTTTAAAACTTCAAACTTCATTTAATGTGTATGTATGTATATGCGTCTTTTCCACTGATTAGTACATCTAATTGTTTACAGTCAAGGTTATCTAGAATCATATCTAGAATCAGTACGCGTATCTGACATGCCATTTACAGAATAAATATGTAGAATCATAAGTGTACTAACCTTTACCACTGATTAGTACATCTAATTGTTTACAATCAAGGTTATCCAACTGAGTTTTGATTTGTTTGACATCTCAACGGCAGGATGATGAACGTCAACTGAGTCGTTCAGTAGAGCATTAAAATAATATACTTTTATCTTCTTTGACACTCCAGCAGTTGCAATGTAATCCTTATCTCGATCAAAACACATTTCCCATGCTACTAAAATCACCATTCCTTAAAATACCACGCACTTCAAACTTACAATAGCGAGCATATTTCCGCAATCGCTTCACTCCGAACAACCCTACGTATTTAACTTCTAACTGAAAAGAACAACACTTAACATTTAAATATTTGCTCAAAGCTGTCCAAACTTGTTTGATTTTTCAAATTTAGTGTACAATATAGTTGTTAACAAAAATTACGAATATGCGGTTAACAAAAATTAGCACTTCTAGTAAATAGCACTTCAATCGAACATTTAATAGAACAACACTTAACATTTAATAAAATTATGAATATGCTGTTAACAAAAATTAGCATTTGTTGTAACATGAAACTGTTACTTAGTTGAATGCTATTGTGTCAACTATCTATTAAAGTGCTAGTTATATTTCAAGTGGGATCACTAAGTAACAAAAAATGCAAAGTAACAAAGGTCTTGGGCCATTTTAAAAAAAAGCACAGCAAATCCAAACACCCTCTGCTGCAACTTGCAGCAGTATACAGCTGCATCCAAACACCCATGCTGCAAGTTGCAGCAGCATCCAAACACCCCTGCTGCTGCTGTTCGAAACAGATACTGCATTTTGCCAATGTTCGAAACAGTATCTGCATAAAAACCCCATATATATGATGCTTCCACTCGCTCCACCGAAGGTATACAACCCTAAGCATATAAAACACTTTCAATAAGTCGAATAGTATAGTAGCAATTGATATTGTTAGATAATTAATAACACAAAATCATGTGCTACACCCATGACTCATTTGACCCGTTTTATCTGTAGCTTTTATTTATGCAACTCGTATAACCCGTTTATAATAAGATATGCCGGCCAGGATTATCACCTTTATAAGATACTTAAGAAAACACAAAAGCATAGATACATAACGGTAATTTTAATCGATTTAGTTGCATAATCGCTACATTTTGGTTGCGTCAAATGGGTTAAAATCAGAAACTTCATATTGGGGAATGGGTCAAAAGGGTTGAAAGTCACCTACAATCTATATTTCATCTTGGGGAATGGGTCAAACGGGTTGAAACTCACTTACTGTTTATACAATCTTACAAAAGTTGTCGGTTTTGTTGTTTAAACTGTTGTTGTTTTAATCGTCTATAAAAGGTCAAATTAAAAGAACTATAATCTACTAAGTTCTTATAAGCAAAAAAGATAACATATTTGTAGGTAACATCATACTTAATATAGAGAATAGTACAAATTGTGTGCGTAATGTGTTGTTGCATGGATTGCCAAAACATATTTGTAGGTACATATAAAATAAGCAGGTACTTGTCAACGCATGCGGTCCTCGGCTTATAGGGTGTTTACACGATAATCAAAAATATAGAGAATAGTATAAATTGCTTTCTATTTTGACTAAGCACTCTTACATTACGATATTTCATAACTAATTTTGGGTGCTATTTGTTCAATGGTATGATATTGTAGCAAGAAATATACCACACTTATATGTAGTACGTAAATACTTTTCAAGTTGTAAAATCCGTAACTAACTTGAAAAAAGTGTAATTTTATAGTTTTTCATAAGGTACAATGATCATTGCAATATATAAAATCAAGATCTCAGCTTACCATATTGACACATAGGCATGGACGATCCACTGGAAGATGACAAATAGACATGTCCACAGACCAAAATAAGCCAAACGAAAGAAAGGGAACTGCTGAATAAAGACAAAAACACTCCAGTTAGTCAAGTTGATAGCACATAACCACAACTTGGAATAAGAAAAAGGTTGACACGCAATATAAATTAGATAACACAAAAGATACATTAATGTGCAACTCACCAGGCGATTCAGAACCATATCGATAAGGAGGAGAATAGCATTGACAGAATGCATGCTAACATCCAACTGTTTAAAAAAAGAGTACCCCTCAAATGATTTTGAAAGAAATGAAAGCATCAATGTATAAGCTCATATAAAATGACTTTATATGTCTTGACATCAGCCTAAATGCAAAGAACAAAAAGAAACATACAAACTTTAAACTGTAATCCGCATGACTGAGAAATGGATATATTATGAAGCAAAACACACTATCAGTGAGTCCAACAAAACCTGAACATATCTGTTTAATAAAAATAATGTGAGGATGGATTTTTAAAAAAACTAATGTAAACAGCACAAACTTGCCTGAAACACTATTTGAAAGAAATAGCCCCATATAGCAGCTGTCTTTTTTGTATGAGCTATAATGAGCACGTTGTGGGAGCTCGAACCATCTACTCATAAAAGTGCAGTAGCTTTCTAATGGCTCACATCCTGGTATCTTAATTGTTTACATTAAGTATTTGAAATATATGAGAACGCATATCAGAATACAATATATTAATAACTACCTCATACTCTTTGAAACCATTTACGTGTCAATGTGTTCTTCTATAAGTATCCGGTTATAGCTTCTTATGCCATCAAAGGATCTTGGTAGATTTACCACCTTCCGTCGGTCATTAACCAAGAAACACAAAGACCAAGTATGCTGAGTTCAAAATTTTAGGGTCGATTGTTGACTATACCTACATATAAACATTAGAGGAACGACCACTACATGTTACCTCATATTGCGTAGATTTTATCAACTTCTGAGTTTGAAAACTTGGAATGATGCCATGAGTTTGAACGAACCCCTGCCATTATAATTCTACCCAGAACTGTTATCAAGATTGCATCCCATTTATAGTTTCGACCAACTACTATATATTAATAAGCCATGAAAGCGACTGAAGTGCACAAAGAAGCCAACCACATCAGTTTGTTGATCACTTTAACCACCTGTCTTTCAGCTTTTGTCTCACCTCTAACCAATGTAATCTGAACCGCCACCACCGCCAACAAAGTGAAAAGAGCAATGGCATTGAAGATGAAAAAGATTTTGAACGAATCTCGCGGGTGTACAACTGCCATCCCATTATCATCATCATCACCAGGGATCGTGAAAATAGCAGCAAAGGCAACAATTGCAAAAAACACAGCCACAACAGTTACTGAATTGGTGGCATTGTTAATCCCTTCACGGTGAAGCTTCCTAAGCTCTTTAGCAATTCCATTGACATTTTTGTTCGCCTTTTAACAACACAAAATTTTCACATGCAAATTTACACATTATAACTTGATGCCAAAATGATATTCTACACAAAACAACATATAGTTTCTCAGCCAAACAACCTCAGATTTTGCACAAAGCTTTGCGCAAGGCTGTTTTGACAAAAAAATTGATTATAAGCTGTTCAGACCAAAAGACTTAAGGCTAGGTGGTGTTTGGACGTGAGTTTAAGCTTATCGTTCTAATATGGAATTGGAACGATTGGTTTTGGCTTTATAACTATCTGAAGTTACAACATTGAAAGCATAAATAGAATAAAGAAAATCCAAACACCCCTGGTTATTCGTAACTACATTGATTTTTTCTTTTAGAGCAAGAGAAAGCTGATATCGAAACCAACATGGCTCAAATAAGCGGATTCAAGAGTACTTTCAGTTGACATCTATATTATTAGTGGCTCTGTACACGTAATAAATAATAGTAACGATGAACCCATTCAGCCATAACACAACAATAACATAACAATAACATAAGACATTGACATTGTAGTTAAAAGTTTCAAAGAAAGACATACTGAAAGATAATGAAACATATATGTAGCACTCATAAGGATAATAGATAAAAGCATTATTGGGTTCAATCACTTACCAATTAGCATCGTATATGACATATGGTGTTGGAGTTCCTTCAATTCGAGTTGATCATTAATCACCTTATAATTTCTTAAAACATCAAATCTTGATAAACATGAAGAACATCTATCATTAACAATATATGTCTACCAAGATAAACATTTAAAAAGAAGCCATAATCAAAATCAATACATGAATGATCAACAAAATCATAATCGTAACCACTGCCTGAATGTTCTCATTTAAGCATGTCACCAAATAGTCGGTATACATAAAGCTTTATTACTTACACGGATTTATATTCGAATGGAGAAGCGAATCCACCTTCAAACTTTTTGAAAAATTTAAGATTTTCATCAAATAACAAAAAGATTAGAAGGAGTCAATTAGAAACAATGATCAACAAAAAGGCAAAACCACAAAATAATGAGATGATTACCGATTCGAAGGTTTAGAACAAAACCACCGACAGCAATTCGGCTTCTTATGATTGATGAATCTGGTTGAATAAAAATTAAATACCTAATTGTTGGTAGAGAAGAAGCATGGAAACGATTTTGATCATTAATCCTAGTGGCTGAATGAATGATGCACTCATTCATTCATGTTGGTTTGTATTCTTAGTGGTTACATCCCTAAACTGTCTGAACTATTGATTAAGTAACTGAAACGATGGCAGGTACAATTAGGGGGCAAATGAAGGGTGTAATATTGAAGCAGAATCTTAAATATGGCATCATAAACACTGAGAATTGAATGACTACAAAACTGAGTCTTTTATAATATAAGGATGATATCTTTATTCTCATTTTACCCATATAACATACCGTTACCGATTGTGATTCCGTATAATATACCAAACGCACCCTAAGTGTTGGAAATTTAGTTCAAAGAGGGTTCAGTTCATACCAGTTAAGGGACTGGTATCATTTCATACCAGTTCAATGAGGTACGAAGTGTACTCTCATAGGTCACTAAATACCCTGACTCTGATAGTGGTTAAAAGGGAATTCATGTCACTGATGATCTTCAGTTAGTTGACTCTTCAGTGAGTAACTTTGGACTGAAAGATAGTCATCAGTGGGTTAACTCATCAGTGAGTCTTTTTGGTATAGAACCTTCAGCTTGTATACTCTTCAGTGAGTTAGCTGAATGTTTAGGATACTGAAGGAATAACTCATTAATATTATTTTAATGACTTGTAACTGATTTGACCATTTCATATGGTAAGTTACAATCACATTTAATGACCACGTTTAATATGGTCATTGTAATCACTAATTCCTTAAATCAAGAAAGTCAGTTATGAAAGAGATTATATCTCCTATAATCTTTCATAACTCCTTTGACTATGGTTTTGAGTATTCTCCTATAAATAGGAGATCACAATTACATGTGAGATACGTGTGAAAAACAAGACAGAAAACATAAACACATAGAAACGCGGGGTTCTTGATCTGTGCCTAGAACAAGAACAAACATTTGGTTTTATCCCAAGAAGTTATTCGTGATACCTAGGCATAGGGTCGAATAATCTTTTTTGGAAAGTGATTATACGACTTCAAGTGATATCCGGTAACCATCTTTGGAAATTAGCTAGGCTATTGATTATCTTCACCCTGATCTAAGACACACAACAACCAATAATCAAAGAAGATTATTTTATAATAATCAATAGATGCTGCTGCTATGAAACACATGGCTTCAAACTTTGCCAAGCTTGACAAGTTTGAAGGGGTGGACTTCAGAAGATGGCAGAAGAAGATGCACTTCTTGCTTTCCAGCATGAGTGTGGTGTATGTGCTGACTACTCCTACTCCCGAAGATGGTGGTGATGATGCTACTGTGGAACAAATCAGGAAGAGAGCCAAGTGGGACAATGATGACTATATCTACAGAGGTTTAATCCTTAATGGTATGTCTTATCCTTTATTTGATATTTACCAGAATGTTAAATCTTTCAAAGAACTATGGGATTCCTTGGAGGCCAAATATATGGCCGAAGATGCATCAAGTAAGAAGTTCCTTGTTAGTAATTTTACCAATTACAAAATGATTGATTCAAGACCAGTCTTGAAACAATAAAATGAACTTCTTGGTATACTTGGAAGGTTTACACAACATAAGATGAACATGGATGAGGCCATTCAGGTTTACTGTATCATTGATAAACTCTTTCCTTTTTGGAAAGATTTCAAGCACACCTTGAAACATAAGAAGGATGAGTTAACTCTTGTTGAGTTGGGCAGTCATCTGCGCATTGAGGAGTCCCTCAAGGTGCAGGATAGTGACAAGCCAAAGAGCAACAATGTTGCTAGTCCTTCAGTGGTTAACATGGTGGAACATAACAACTCCACAAGGTACACTAACATTTGAGGCAAACGTAAACATCATGATAACACAAGGGCTGATCCTAACAAGAAGGCTAAACCTACTTGTTGGAAATGTGGCAAAACTAGTCACATTAATAAGGAATGCAAAGGTGTTAAGATTGGCAACAAAGCCAATAGATCAGGAACAAAGGGTTCAGTAGATGGTTCTTTTAACTCACTGAAAGGTTAGAATATGTTTAATAAATCTCTTTAGGTTTATTATGTTACATATATATATCCGAAGCTTACTTTGTGTAGGATGATAATGTTGCGTGGTGGGTTGACTCAGGGGCAACAGTTCATGTGTGTAAAGATAGATGCTAGTTCAAGACGTTCAATTCCTAGATCACATTGAATGATGGATACAATTCTTCCACCAATGGAAAATGAGTCAACAGCCCTGGTGCATGGACGTGGTTGTGTAGATCTTAGGTTTAGTTCTGGAAAGATTGTTTCGTTGTTTAATGTTTTACATGTTCCTAATATAAGGAAGAATTTGGTTTCTAGTAGTATTTTGAATAATTATGGTTATAAACAAGTGACTGAATCTAATAAATTTTTTCTATCCAAACATGGTGTGTTTATTGGTTTTGGTTATTTGAGTAATCAAATGTTCAGGTTTAATATTGTTAATGATAATATTGTTCGCCTTTATGTCAACCTCTAAACTATTAGATTTAATCTTATGACATGCTATACTGGGCATGTCTACATTAAAGATGCAAGATATGTCAAAAGGATGGGTTATCCCACTTGTTGACCGGACAGACTAAAAAGTGTAAGCACTTCATCTGACCAAATAACTAAGAAACCATTTCAAAATGTAAAACGTGAAACTAAAGTTTTGGAGCTGATCTATAGTGATTTGTGTGATTTACATGTTACTCCGTCTTTAAGTAATAAGAGATACTTTGTGATATTTGTTGATGATGCTTCAAGGTTTTGCTATTTTTATTTATTACACTCAAAGGATGAAGCATTAGATAAATTCAAAGTATTCAAAACTGAAGTTAAACTATAACAAGGGTCCCTGATCAAAAGATTCAGGACTAATAGGGGAGGTAAGTACATGGATACTCTGTATTTATCATCCTGTTGGTAACTATCCATGAAACAATGCCCATATACTCCACAACAAATGGTATATCTGAAGGAAAAATAGAATACTGCAAGAAATGGTTGATTTCCTGGTGTCTTACCAGGACCGAGTTAAGGCGGATCTGGGGTGAAGCTATGTTAACAGCTTGCAATTTATTAATTAGGGTTCCCAACAAAAGGAACAAAATTACCCCTTATGAACTTTGGACTAAAAAGAAACCAAACTTGAACTACCTTAAGGTTTGGGGCTGTAGGACAGTTATAAGAATCCCTGATCGAAAGCTGAAAACTTTAGGTAAAAGAGGCATTGAATGCATCTTTGTTGGATATTCTGAGCATTCCATAGCTTTTAGGTTCTATGTCATTGACCTAATGATTCAATTATACTTAACTCTATAATTTAGAATCAGGATGCTACCTTTGTGAGAATAGATTTCACATTCCTAGACCAAGTCTCAGGATTCCTAATAGAACTGAAGACATTGGTAGATCAGTGGTCCCTAAAGAGGGTTGTTTAACAACCTGAACTGAGCTTAGAAAATGAAAAATGAAAAGCCTCAAAGACTTTGGACCTGATATCAATATACTTAATTAAAGGAACAAGGAATGAGGTCTCTGACCAACACTCATAATGCTTTAATGGTGAGGATGATCCTAAACATTTAATGAAGAAAGAAGTCCTCAGGATGTTGCTTTCTGGAAAAGAAGTAAATTAAGTAATGATAAGAAGGACTCCAGCATAGGCAACAACACTGTGGGTGTTGGCTGACCTAACCGCAGGTTGCAAACTCTTAGTTCAAATGGATCTTCAACAAGATAAATGAAAGGTATATGGAACTATTGAAAAGTCAAGGAGGCTTGAGTCATTCAAGGCTTTAAACAAAAGTCAGGGAATATACGTAACTTTGATATTATGCTGCCAATGTAACTATCAGTACTATAAAGACTGCTGATGCTATTACATGCAATTCATAATAGATTATTCATCAATGGATAGTGAAGGAAACAACTTTCATGAATGGTGAATTGGATGAGGAGATCTCTATGAAAACAACTCGAGGCTTCACATGCTGGCTAATGAAAACAAGGTGTTGTAAAACGATTAAAGTCTATATACGACTAAAGCAAGTACCTAACAATATGCATCAAAAGTTTTGATGAAGAGTTTGTCTAATGGCTATTTACTTAAACAGGCTAAACAAATGATGTATAAGCAATTGATGAACCTGAGGTAGAACGGATCATCATTTTGTTCTATATGTTGATGCATGTCAATAGAAAAAATCAAAAAAAAGTGAAGAAAAAATTCTCAGATCTTTGGCACTACCAAGTTTATGTTCACCTGACCCCCAAAGGAATTCTTGTCATCAATGTTCTCTATGAAGGACATGGGGGAGGCTAATGTTATCCTTGGTATAAGGATTAAACATGAAAGTAATGGAATAGTAATTTTTTAGTCTCCCTATATTGAGAAGGTACTGAAGAAATTTAATTACTTTGATTGCACTCCAGTGAGTACTCTTATGGATACAAGTGAGAAGTTGATGCCCAATAATGGTCAGGCTGTATCTCAACTTGAGTATTCTAGGGTGATTGGCTGCCTAATGTATGACATGACTTGTACAAGGCCTGATATTACTTTTGTAATGGGTAAACTGAGCATGTATACTAGTAATCATGGTACTCAGCACTGGCAAGAAATTCAGCAGGTACTGAAGTACTTGAAGAAAACCATGGACTATAAATTGACATATACTGGTTATCCTTCAGTGTTGGAAGGTTACACTGATGCAAGCTAGATCAGTAACTCTGAATACAATTCGTCTACCAATGGTTGGGTATTCCTGCTTGGTGGAGGTGTAATTTCTTGGGCATCCAAGAAACAAACTTGCATCACTAGTTCAATAATGGAATCTGAATTTGTGGCTTTAGCAGCTGCTGGTAAGGAAGCTAAATGGTTGAAAAACTTGCTCCTTAAGATTCCATAGTGGTATAAACCTATAGCATCTATTTCTATCCGCTATGATAGACTGATACATTGGCAAAGGCTTATAGCCAAATGTACAATGGGAAGTCTAGACACTTAGGTGTCAGGCATAGCATGATTCATGAGCTTATCACGAATGGGGTGGTATCTATAGAGTTTGCGAGGTCTCAACGAAACTTAGCTGATCACTTGACAAAGGGATTTGCTAGAGACTTGGTTTTAAAGTCTACTGAAGGGATGGGTTTAAAGTCTAAACCAGTAGCTTAATGCTAGGACACCAACTCCCCACTGCGGAAACATGGTATGTTGAGTTCAATGTGGATAGTTGAAACTTACAAAGGACTGAAGCACAATGTATTTACATATCACCCAAGATGTGGTTGTACCTGCTAAAAAGTATGATGAAGTCTTTACTCTTAATGGTAATCTTCCCTCTTGAAAAAGGTGCTTAGCAGGAACATGAATAACCACCTATGTAATCAAAATTTTGGCTACACTTCCTCTTGATGAGCTAATCGAAAATCTCAAGGTTTATGCAATGTTTCTAAACTTCAAGATGAAGCATTGAATTTTTCAAAATTCAAAGAAAGTAGTATGCTCTGGGAATGATATTTAAGTCGTCAAAAATTGTCCCAAGATAAGGAAGGTCTTGGATTTTCTAGAAATGATAAAACCTCTTCCGCAAGTCCAAAAAACCAATAGTGTTTGTAAAAGAAAGTCAAAAAGAAACTCCATCAAAAAGCTTTGTTAAACCCGTAGTACCTCAAACTCACTTTACGAACACTCAAGGTTTACCAAGAACCTATTACCAAGAGTGGAAACAGATATCGCTCGAGCCTTACATAATGGACTTGATACAACACGACCTGATTGACCCTAGACTCTCATACCCACACCAAATATGAGACCTTCAAACTCATATAACCGAAGACCTTTTCAAAAATAACCACTCTTCAGAAAGAAGAAATTTTTACAACAACCAAAGGTCTTCGTATCATCAACATAGCACCTTCCAAAGGGAGAGAAAACATCTACCCCAAATCAAGCTACAAACGACCTAGGAGCGTTGGACCAAACTTTCAAAACGCCAATGATTTTCAAAAAAATCTTGTTCGCTGGGTTCTCAATACGACCTACAATTAAACTATGTGCTTATACAAGACCCAAAGAATGGTTAAGTGGGCACCCTAATTACTAACCACAAACGGATCCCAGAAAAAATGAGGTACCACCGACCTTGAATTCATATTTGCTTGTAGGTGTGTCATAAATGTGATCTACTACCGGACGATTGGATTATGGATAGTGGTTGCACTAAGCACATTACCAGGAATAGAAGATTGTTTACTTTGTACAAGGCATATGATGGTGGACATGTCATAATTGGGACAAATCCCCCCCTTAAAGAGTCAAGGATCGTCGTTGGAGGTAACATTACTCATGGACATCCAGAACAATTAAAAATGTTGAGGCGAGGTTAGTTGTTCAATTTTAAACTTGATTAGTGTAGGTCAATTCTGGATAAATGATGCGTAGTTTTATTTACTAAATTAGATTTGTACTAGTTAATAAAAATGGTAAACCTAGCAAAAGGACATAGAAGAAAAATAATCTATATACGTGTAAATCAGGGAGATAACTCCAAAAAAAAATTATCTTACATCCGTAGTGATAACTCAACGTTTATGGCCATAAGAGTTAGGTTACACCAAAGCGGTTAGTTCAAAAACTTCAGCTTCCAACGCTAGTAAGGAACTAACTAAGTTGGCTTTGAACGACATTTTTGTGATACAATGTGGTTAAGGAGTCAAGAATGCAAACATAGGACTAGGAATTAAATGTCAACTACTTAGGTTTTTAGAGTTGTTACACTTAATTTGTTTAACCCATCCTTCCAAATTCAAAGTTATGGAGATAAACTCTATACTTTAATGGTTGTGGATGAATCACATCAAATTATACTTAAGATATGTAAGTAGAGTCTAAGGATCTTTCTTAGAAAAGTTATAGAATAAGGATAAAAGACTTGAAAACCTACATGATTGTTCTATTGTTTCAATTGTAACAAATCATAGTAATGAATTTGATAAATTGCAATTTGGGAACTTTTATGAACAACATGGAATGTCTTATAACTTGTCGGGCCCGTTCACTTCCCAATCGAATGAGATTGTTGAAAGAACACCCTATGAAATCCTTAGAAATAGGAAGCCGTCACTAGAGTACTTTAGGTTCTTTGGTTGTAAAGTATTTATACTTAACACTAAAGTACATCTCACCAAGTTCGACCTAAAGTCATACGAAGGTGTGTTTTTAGGATACTCTCAAACTAGTAAAGCATACATAGTGCTTAACAAGGAAACACTAAGAATTGAGAAATCTCTCAATGTTATCTTTGATGATAGCTTGCCCGAGCTTAAGTCATCTCCTTTAGTAGAAGATGATAAGATCATTGAACCTGTCGTTCAAAATCCGGTTATGTCTCCATTATTAGAAGCTAATGTATTGGAGTCGAGTTGTCCTAAGAGTCCAAAAGAAGCAAGAAGTCACCCAATAGAACAAGTAATTGGTGAGTTGAATGAGAGAACACTTAGGTCTAAGTCTAAACAAGCTTAGGATTTCGTATACAATATCTAAAGTCAATTGCAAGCGCGTCTAGTTAAGGGTTTGTTTCAGGTTGACATGCGCTATATGTTAAATATTTTGAGTGAGTAAAGGGTCAAAAATAACACTAGAAGTTTAAAGGTCATTTGCATATCCTATTAGAGATATTTGTGCTCTTAGAGCTTATGTGCTATGTGCTAGGACTTATGTAAAAGGCATGAAAGTTAAGCAACATTGTTGTTTTAACAAGATGAAGGATGGATGTCGATCAAATTCAAACTAATATTGACATTATCTCAATTCTACGTGTCAAACTTATGAGCGTTATGAACACAAAATTTGATCTACTCTTTCAATATTATAAATAATTATCACCTCACATATTAAATTTGTGAAATTGACTTGTTTACGTCATTGCATGTTCTATTCCCCATGATAGACATGAAAGGTCTATTATACAAATTCATTGGTAAAATCAATTTGGATCGCAACTCACCTTTGTTTTGAAAATGTTGTATTTGTGTCAACTTGTCTTTTTAATGTGTGATTGCATGCTTGCGGTATTAGGTTAGAAAGAAAAGAACTTTACACAAGCATACAAAATACTCATGTAGTTAAAGAGAATTGTTTTATCGAATTCGGTAAGGTATTACATAACAAACTAAAATGCATAATTAATAAACATGATAATATAGTTATCTCATCTGAGAAACTATAGAATTAATTCCCCATACACTATGGTAGTTAATATTATCAATGTTGACACAACAGATCGACCATAAGTTCAAGATATTATACTTAGCAACACTTTGCTTATTGTATAAATGGATTATTGTCAAATAAGTTGTAACAATATCAAAAAGGAAATAAAATACACATTGGAAAGTAGATGATAACTTGGAACCACGCATCCGAGATCCTAGAATATTTCTCTTGTAACACAATGAGAAATAAAGTTATCATTTCCAAAAATCCAATAATGGATGATTAAGGATCAATTACACAACAAACTACAAGGGAAGTATCAATGCCTGATATTTTTAGGTGCAACAGCATATTTGTAGGAACTAGCTTGTGTAACTAAATCATCTAATCTCAATTTAAACCAAAAATATTCAAACTATAACCTTAGTTTCAACAAAGCATCATTAGATTCCCAACCTAAAACTTCTAATCACTAAGGCATAATGTTCTTCCCAATGTCATACAATGGTCTTCACATAAATCATTCTACCACAAACCCAAGTAATGAAAGTGCATGGAATAAGGATCTATCTTATTACCATAACTTTCACAAATCTACAACTATAAAACCCATCATATATAACACCACGTGTTTTAGGGTCTTGACGTCGTAAAAAATTCACTATGAATCTTTAGTTATTTACGCGGTTGCTTTTAAATCGTAAACGTTTAAGTTTAAAGTCGCGTAAGCTAAAATGATCAGCTCAATGTAAACAGGCATACAAAAGATTAAACTGTTACATCAAGAAAGTGTTAAGTAAACATTTTGAGTAATCATATCATTTTTTCAATTTATTTGTATTGGTTACGTAAATTTGTTACGTTTCGCGATAAAGTGCGTTTAGGCATACCCGAAACTACATTAATTAATCTACGCTTCAACAAATGCCTATTATTATTTCCAATGATCAAAAAGTTATAAACTTTATTACCAATGTGTTGTTAATAGGACGAAGCGTGCCCCAATGACAAGAAATAACCAAGACTTACACATTTAAATGCAAGTATACACTTCTAAAGTTATCTACACTTTCACATTTACATACAACTTATAACTTTCATAAAATGAAAGTAATACTTCCACATTTTGGCCAAGTAAATATCTAGTAACACAACCCTTGAATTCATGGGATCATGTCCACATTAGGAAGCATAGAAACATAAAACCATACCTAAGGTCTTGTACAAGTATGAACTCATAAGACTTAGTACATGACTAGTGGTTTTAACCACTAGTCACCCCTATTCCACCCATGTGCCCCCCCTTTTGGTCCTTTATGGTCTTTGTTTAACATACTAGGCTAACTCTTACACTTATAAGTCTTGCATTCTAAGAGAGAGATAAACATAGTCACTTCAATACTTAAAGAAAATAAATCATTTTCCGTTCCATTTTCTCACTTATAACCCACGCAACAAACCCCTTTTTACACAATCCATAGCTTGATTTTCTAAGACCATACAAGCACTCATACATCATTCCTATGATAACCTAAGATGTTTTGGAGGGTTGGTTAAGCATTCAAGGTTTAATCAAGTTATTGCCAGATAGGTTTTCTATTTGGATTAGGGTTTTCTCGGATGTGAAAGCAGGGGTTATAAAGTCTTAACAAAGGGGTTCACACGTACATATATCTCATCATCATACATCACTCTAAGGTTATCTAAAAGCCCTTAACTTTTCATTTTCATGATTATATGTGTATATGATGTTTATATAGCAAAATCACCATGTAGGGACTTTTAAAACATGTAAAAAGAGTTTTACTTTTGATCATCCTTTTGTACACTTTTTTTCATATGTTAGGTTGATTGGGTAATGATCATGATATAATAGGATTATAAGTATATGTAACGTGTTAGTTAAGTGTAAAAATGTATATGGTTCTAAACTTTGAGTTAAAAGTTACATTACGAAAGTTATTGATTCATGTGATTTAATGACTTTGTAACCTTGATATCTTGAGACTCATGTGGGACCATAGGATGGACAAATGGACACTATTATATGTAAGACATAATATATTAAGAATATTGGAAGACTTGTGGTAGTTTACTAAATAAAAAGTATTTTTATAAAAGTTACTGTTCATGACAGATACATTTATTTTTGTAAACCTCATAAATAAATAAAACTTTTAATTACGAGAACGTGCTCGAAAGAATCGCTAAAAATGGAGCTATAACGAATAAAATACGACATTTACGGGTTTACGACAACTAAAACTATAAAAATAACTTTATAACTGGTGTGAACAGTAAAAAGTACTGTTCACTAGTAGATCAAAAATATGAAAATGTAATAATTTGATAACTCGTCTTAATACAAAAGCGTGGACATAAGAAACGTAAGAAACAGGCTTAAAAAAAACGCAGAAAATGCGTCGTTTTTACTAAACGAACTATTTATATACTTGAACTATTAATCAAGATTATCACTAAAACGAATAATGGTGATTAGCTATAGTATAAAATATACAGTTAGTAGTTACCCAAGGTGATGAATACTTATATGACCTATATTTGGATAGGTGCATTCGTCATTACCGGTGACGCATTTTCCATGATATACTTGATCTACGACTCACGATCAAAGGTGAAGTCATAGCCCCACGTTTTATATTTTACAATGATTTATAAGTTTTGGGTGAGAACATCTTTGTTGTTTTACTAATGCACGCAAGTAACTTTGAAATTCTTACTGTAATGGATATTGCCATACCATGCAACTAACTTACTGTTTTGGAATATTTTATCCTGCAATACTTACTGTTGTGGAATATTATTTACCATGCATACTACGTTGTAGATATTGTATACCAATGCACATACACACGTCTAAACAATTGCGGTCCTACGCCAAACAATTTACAAAACTATGAATTCACCAACATTATTAGTTGACGTTTTAAAGGCATTGTTTTCTCAAGGAGATACAATGAGGTACAAGACAAAAGGGATACAACTTGGTGTCGTTATTTTGGAAGTTCATATGCAATAAAGGATTGTTTGCATTACATATGTATGAAACATTGTATTATGAACTGGAATCTTTGTATAATTTAACAATGAGACAAGTAAAGCTTCGGGCTTTTGTAACAAACATTTTGCTAAATCCAATGTATCGGTTTTAAACGACACTTTTAAAAGTCGTTCTTATATATCTTGTGCTGTTGATCTATGAAGTAACGCTCCCAAACCCATATTCCGTTGCGACCCATTTTGGGGGTGTTACAGATTGGTAATCAGAGCCAAGGTTATAGAGAACCAGGTCAAATGTTTTGCTGGACTATAACCGTTTTCAAACATTGCATTCATACAAAGGGGTTTTTCACGGGACACACATACACTAGTTGTTTGCATTAGTTGGTCTTACTAGATGCTTACATGATTCATATACGTGCTTATATTATAGTACGTACATTACTATAAAGGGCCTTCGCTATACTCTACAATTATTTATATAAGGGTTATTTATATAAAATATTGGAACATTTCTTTAGGCGAGGTAGTACTATAAGCAGCGTCAGTCCCTAAAACTCTACCTAAACGATAAGCTATCCATATGATATCTTTACATTATTCAATTAGCAAGGAGCGCATATTCATATTTACCATACATCATCTCACAACACTCTATTTCGGAGCACGACGAAGATTATCTAAACCAATATAATCTTATACGCTTGCTGATATTGAAGATAAAGCCTCAAGGAAAGCGCATCCCGAACCAGAACACACAAGCCACAACAACCAACACCACATCTGTCACTAATGCCAAGCTTCAGGCAATGACTGTCCAAGGTGTTGCTGCCACTCTTGGCAACACAGTGATGCTAACCAGAAGCACGTATAGCGAAGACAGCCATAATTCGAGAACGGAGTGTCAGAAGGACAAACGCGTTGCTCGAAAGAAGTGCACTTACCAAAATTCATGAAGTGCAACGCCCTCACATTTTTCCAAAGGCAACTGCAGGAATTGTCACATTAACCCTGTGGATTGAACGGATGGAAACAGTGTTTTACATAAGCAATTGCAATGTGAAAACCAAATATCCAAGTTCCAACATGTACTCTTCTTGGAGTTGCTCTAACGTGGTGAAACTCACTACTTAGGACTGTTGGTCACGACGTTGCATATGCAATGACTTGGACTGACCTAAAAAAGAAGATGACAAACAAGTACTGCCCGAGGAGCGAGATAAGAAACTCGAGGGCCGATTTGTGGAAATTGTGGAAAGTAAAAGCTAACTGATGTACTAGCAACAATCAACGTTTCTAGGAACTGGCATTATTGTGTGTCAAGATGTTTTTTGAGGAGTCTGATAAGATTGAGAAATATGTCGGTGGTCTGCTCGACATGATTCACGGAAGTGTTATGGCATCAAGGCCGAAAACAATGCATGAAGAAATCGAAATGGCAACTGAAAACTGATGGACAAAAAGATCCTGCACTCTTGCTGAACGTCACTAAGATAAAGGAAACTTGACAACACAACAAATCTCAACAGCATCTCACCAAAGACAAAATGTGGCTCAAGCTTATGCCGCTGGTACTAGTGAAAGAAGGAGTAAGCTGGAACTCTTCCATTCGAAACATGTGCAAGCTGCACACAAGGGCCATGGACTGGAAAGTGTGGTGAATTGCAGAAGACTGGCCACATGCCCCGGGGATTGTAGAAATCATGCTGCCGCTAGGAATCAAAGAACCCTCGAGACTGTGCTATTGAGTGTGGGAATCCCAGGCACTGCAGATTGATTGCCCGGAAGCTAAAGAACAATAAAACCAAAACCATGAAACCATGCTGTAAGGTACTGGAGCCCCAGTGATTGGTTGCATGCATTAGGAGGAGGAGAACTAATCAAGCGATCTAACAACGACATGGAGTGACGATATCAGTAGCTTAACTCACTTCCTTAAGATCTTGTTTTATTTCCTCTTAAGTTCCATGGTGATTGTATGATGATTTCAAATTAACTACAAATCAATGTATATTGTCAAGTATTACTTACATTCTCTACTTATTTATATAACCAACTCCCACAAATAACATGAAAACATATGCTAATTTGACGAAATGAGCAATGCACCGTTATCTCAATTATACATGGCCTGATCAACTATGTAATAATTCTGAAGGACCAAGCCTGCTGAGAGTAGTCACCTTAAAAACTTCCTTTGTCAGAAGACATTTTCTTATTTATATCATTTATGCTTGCGTTATTTCATAAAATGTATCTATCACAAGGACCCAACTAACAATCATAATAACTACGTAAAATCTTACACCATCTTACAATAAAGTGGACGTCATCTTACACCAAATCCTAAGCCAAGAAACCGAGACACATCACTAAGTCACCCTAGGACAATTCGCTATCAAACTTGCTCGCCAAAAGAGTTACGCCGATGTGAGGTGTAAGCCTTTAGAATTTCAAGTTGACAACAGAGTTATGCTTAAGGTATCACCTTAGAAAGGAGAAGTACGCTTTGGCAAACGGGGCAACTAACCCCTAGTATTTGGACCAAATCCAAGGTGATGGAAAAGGTTGGATCCGTTGCTTACAAGCTTGAGCTGCCTCAAGAGTTGAGCAGGGTTCATCATATGTTTCACGTATCCAACTTAAAGAAGTGCTATCCCGACGAACCATTAGCCGTTCCGTTTAATGGATTCCATATTGAGAACAAGCTTCATTTTATCAAGGAACCCTCAGAAAAACATGGATCGAAAAGTCAAACGTTAAAACAAAGCCATAACCAAAATTGTCAAAGTTCGAGGGAACTCTGGGTTGGCCCTGAGTTTACATAGGAACGCAAGGATCAATTCCGAAAGAAATATCCACACCTCTTCATAAAGACCGCACCGTCGTCAAGTGCCGCGTCTTAAGCCTTGAGGACAAGGCTCACTTGAAAGGGGGGAGACAATAACACCCCATGTATTAGAGGTCAAGACGTCGTCCAAAAATTCAACTATCTATCTTTAGTATTGATAGCGTTTGCTTTTAAAAGCGTAAACGTCTAAGTTAGATCGCGTAATCTAAAAATGACCATTCAATGTAACCGGGCATCAAACAATTAAATGTGTACATCACAAGTTTAGTAATTATTTGAGATAGATTATTCATTTTGTTCAATTTCTTTGTATTGCGGTTTACGTAAAATTGTTACGTTTCGCGATAAAGTGCGTTTAGGGCATACCCCTAAAACTACATTAATTACTCTACTCTTTCAAACACATGCCTATTGATTTACTTTCCAATGATCAAAAAGTTATAAACTTACCCATGGTTTGTTAAATAGGACGCCCATGAACAAGACATAACCAAGACTTACACTGTTCATTGCAAGTATACACTTCTAAAGTTATCTACACTTTCACATTTACATACAACTTAAAACTTTCATAAAATGAAAGTAATACCTCCACATTTTGGCCAAGTAAATATCTAGTAACACAACCTTTGAATTCATGGGATCATGTCCACATTAGGAAGCATAGAAACATAAAACCAAACTAAGGAGTCTTGTCCAAGTATGATGACTCAAAAGACATAGGTACATACGATGGTTTTTGACCACTAGTCCCCCCTATAATTCCACCATGTCCGCCCCCTTTTTTGGTCTTTATGGTCTTTGTTTAACATACTAGGCTAACTCTTACACTTATAAGTCTTGCATTCTAAGAAGAGATAAACATATACACTTTCCAACCACTAACAAAAAAACAATCAATTTTCTCTCTTTTCTTTCTCTCTTATAACCCCACGGCTAAAAAACAAAAACAACCCCTTTTTTACACAATCCATAAGCTTTGCATTTTCTAAGACCAAAAAAGCACTCATAATCATTCCTATGATAACCAAGATGTTTATTGGAAAGGTTGATTAAGCATTTGCAAGGTTTAATCAAGTTATTGCAAGATTAGGGTTTCTATTTGGATTAGGGTTTCTTGGTTGTGAAAGCTAGGGTTTAAAGTCTAAACAAGGGTTTAGAGCATATATCTCATCATCATACATCACTCTAAGGTTATCTAAAAGCCCTTAACTTTTCATTTTCATGATTATATGTGTATATGATGTTTATATAGCAAAATCACCATTTAGGACTTTTAAACATGTAAAAAGAGATTTTTTTTTTGTTTTTTTTTTTTTTTTTTTTTTTTTTTTTTTTTTAACTTGTGATCATCATTTTGTACACTTTTTCATATGTTATGTGATTGGTAATATCATGATATAATGGGATTATAAGTATTGTAACATATTGGTTAAGTGTAAAAATATATATGTATAAACCTGTAGTTAAAAGTTACTTAAGGAAAGTTATTGATTTCATGTGATGATGTATGACTTGATACTCTTGATATCATGGACTAAATGTGACATATTGAACAAATGGACACTATTATATGTAAGACATAGTATAATTAAGAATATTGGAAGACTTGTGTTAGTTTCTAAATAAAAACGTCTATAAAAACAAAGTTATACATAAAACTAGAAAAAAGTTAATTAGGGCTGTTTTGGCACGAATTTTTAGGCATGGATTTTTATATTTTGATAACATACGACATCTCATTACGATTCAAAAGGTAAAAACTCGAAAAACCGATTTAGAAACGAAAAGATACATAGTTAACCCGAGTTTACCGATAATATACCGAGTTATAAAAGAATTTTATAAAAGCTTGTTTAATAAAAATTCTACAAACAAAAGGTTTGGTATTTTATTAATCACACAATATTTTTAGAATTCAAACAATAAGGAAACGTAAATTTCTCAATTAAAGAACGAAGAAGTTATGAATTACGCGAGTTTATATACTTAAAATGTATAAAAATACTTTTATAAAACTATTTTTATAAAAGTTACTGTTCATGGACAGAAACATTATTTTTGTAAACCTCATAAATAAATAGAACTTTCAATTACTAGGAACGTGCTCCGAAAGAATCTCTAAAAAACGACTATAACGAATAATTATGACATTTACGGGTTTTACGACAACTAAAACTATAAAAATAACTTTATAACTGGTGTGAACAGTAAAAAGTACTGTTCATACAGTAGAAAAAAATATGAAAAGTAATAATTCGATAACTCGTCATAATACGAAAGCGGAACATAAAGAAATTAGGAAACCGGGGCTAAAACGAAGAAATTGGCGTCGTTTTTACTATCGAACGATTTATAAACGTTTTACTTTATTAACATGAATTCACTAAAACGAAGAGATGGTGGGATTAGCTATATAAATATATACATGGTAGCAGTTTAACCCAATGCATTAGTACTTAATACGACCTATATTAGATTAGGTTCCATTTGATCATTATACCGTGACAACAAATTGTTCTGTGATATACTATGATATACGCTCACAATCAAGGTGAGTTCATAGCCCCACGTGTTATATTTAACCATGAATTTATAAAGTTTTTGGGGTGAGAAACATTTGCTTGTTTGACACATTGGACGCATTACTTAGAAAAAACTTACTGTGTTTGGATATTGCAACCATGCAATACTACTGTTTTTGATATTATATACCAGCAATACTTACTGTATTGGATATTGTGATACCATGGCAATACTTCTGTTTTGAATTTGTATACCATGCAACACTTACAGTTTTGAATATTGTAACCATGCAATACTTACTATTTTAGATATTGTAGACCATGCATACAACACACTAAACAAATGCGGATCCTACGCTCATGTAACAATTTCCAAACCTAGAATTCACCAACATTATAGTTGAAGTTTTAAAAGCATGTTTTCTCAGGAGTTCAATGAGGTACAAGACAAGAGATACATTGGTGGGTCCGTTATTTTTGGAAGTTCATTTGGCGTTAAAGATTTTGGTGCAATTACATTTGGAGGAACCTTTATTATGAACTGAACTTTGTATAAATATGGTTTACAATATCTAAAATAGTCAGTATTGCATGGTATACAATATTCAAAACAGTAAGTGTTGCATGGTATACAATATTCAAAACAGTAAGTATTGCATGGTATACAATATCCAAAACATAAACTGTGCATGGTATATAATATCAAGAAACATAAGTATTGCATGGTATGCAATATCCAAAACAGTAAGTATTTCAAAGTTACTTGCGTCCAATTGTAAAACAAAGCATGTTCTCACCCCAAAACTTATAAATCATTGTAAAATGTAAAACGTGGGGCTATGAACTCACCTTGAGTGAGCGTATATCAAGTATATCACAGAAAATGTGTCACGGGTAAAGGATCAAATGAGACCCTAATCCATATAAGGTCCGTATAAGTACTAATCACATTGGGTAACTACTACCATGTATATTTTTATATAGCTAATCACCATCTAATCGTTTTAGTGAAATCATGTTAATAAAGTTAAAACGTTTATAAATAGTTCGATAGTAAAAACGACGCAATTCGATCGTTTTAAGCCCGTTTTCCTACATTTTTCTTATGTTCACGGCTTTCGATTTAAGACGAGTTATCAAATTATTACATTTTCAATATTTTTATGCTACTGATGAACAGTACTTTTTACTATTCACACCAGTTATAAAGTTATTTTTATAGTTTAAGTTGTCGTAAAACCCGTAAATGTCATATTTTATTCGTTATAGCTCCGTTTTTAGCGATTCTTTCGAGCAAGATCTCATAATTAAAAGTTCTATTTATTTATGAGGTTGAACAAAAATAAATGTTTCTGTCTAGACATAACTTTTATAAAAAATAGTTTTATAAAAGTAATTTTTATAGGCATATTAGTCTATAAACCGCGTAATTCATAACTTTCTTCGTTTAATTGAAAATTTACGTTTCTTAGTGTGTTGGAATTCTAAAAATATGTGAGACTTAATAAAAATACCAATACCTTTGTTTGTAGAATTTATAACAAGCTTTTATGAAAACATCCTTTTTATAACTCCGGTTATTATCGGAAAAACTCGTAAACTTGTATCTATATTCGTTATAAATCGGTGTTTGTCGAGTTTCTACCTTTTTGAGAATCGTCAGAGAAGTAGTAAGTTTTATAAAATAAAAAATCCATCCTACAAATCCGTGCCAAAACACCCCTACATAACTTTTTAAGTTTATATGTATAACTTTTTGTTTTTATACACTTTTTTGATTTAGTAAACTAACACATGTCTTCCAATCAGTCTCAATACTATGTCTTACATATAAAAGTTCCATTTGTCCATCATATGTCCACATGAGTTTATGATATCAAGATTAACAAGTCATTAACATCACATGAAATCAATAACTTTCCTTAAGTAACTTTTAACTACTAGTTTATACATATACATTTTTACACTTAACCAATATGTTACAATACTTATAATCCCATTATATCATGATATTATCAACTACATAACATATGAAAAAGTGTACAAATGATGATCACAAGTAAAAACTCTTTTTACATGTTTAAAAGTCCTAAATGGTGATTTGCTATATAAACCTTATATATACATATAATCATGAAAATGAAAAGTTAAGGGCTAGCTTTCACAACCAAGAAACCCTAATCCAAATAGAAACCCTAAACTGAAATAACTGGATTAAACCTTGCAAATTGCTTAATCACCTTTCAAAACACTTAGGATACATAGGAATTGATGTATATGCTTTTTATGGTCCTTAGAAAATCAAGCTACATGGATTGTGTAAAAGGGGTGAGTTTGAGACGTGGGGGTTATAAGAGAGAAAAGGAGAGAAAATTGATTTCTTTTGTTAAGTGTTGAAGTGTATATGTTTATCTCTCTTAGAATGCAAGACTTATAAGTGTAAGAGTTAGCCTAGTATGTTAAACAAAGACCATAAAGACCAAAAAAGGGGGCGGCACATGGGTGGAATAGGGGTGACTAGTGGTCAAAACCACTAGTCATGTACTAAGTCTTATGAGTCCATACTTGTATAAGACCTTAGGTATGGTTTTATGTTTCTATGCTTCTTAATGTGGACATGATCCTATGAATTCAAGGGTTGTGTTACTAATATTACTTGGCCAAAATGTGAGACGTTTTACTTTCATTTTAAGAATTTATAAGTTGTATGTAAATGTGAAAGTTGTATATAAATTTTGAGAGTGTATACGTTGCAATTTAATGTTAAGTCTTGGTTATTTCTTATACATGGGGCATCCTATTTAACAACCATGGGTAAAGTTTATAAACTTTTTGATCATTGGAAATAATAATAGGCATTTGTTGAAGCGTAGATTAATTAATGTAGTTCCGGGTATGCCTAAACGCACTTTATCGCGAAACGTAACAATTTTACGTAACCAATACAAATAAATTGAACAAAATGAATAATTATCCTCAAAATAATTACTTAACACTTGCTTGATGTAAACATTTAATTGTTTGATGCCCGTTTACATTGAATGATCATTTTTAGCTTACGCGATTTAACTTAACGTTTACGATTTAAAAGCAAACGCGTACAATACTAAAGATAGATCGTGAATTATTGACGACGGATCCAAAAAAATTTGAAACACCCCCCCCCCCCCACCCCCCCTAAAAAAAAAAACATGGGGTGTTATAGTCTCCCCCTGTTAAGCGAGTCTTGTCCTCAAGGCTTAAGATGTGACACTTGAAGACGGTGCGGTCTTTATGAAGAGGTGTGGATATTTCTTTCGGAATTGATCCTTGCGTTCCTATGTAAACTCAGGGCCTCGCCCAGAGTTCCCTCGAACTTTGACAATTGGTTATATGGCTTTGTTTTAACCGTTGACATTTATTCGATCCCTGATTTCTAGG
The DNA here is from genome assembly GCA_026074375.1 of Tanacetum coccineum. Taxonomy (NCBI): domain Eukaryota; kingdom Viridiplantae; phylum Streptophyta; class Magnoliopsida; order Asterales; family Asteraceae; genus Tanacetum; species Tanacetum coccineum. Next base: position 32,562 of record BQNB010055754.1, read on the forward strand.
GTTTCCTGTTAAAATGAAAGCTGTTCTCATATGAATCCATTAAACAACCGGCTGAATGTTCGTCGGATAAACACTTCTTTAAGTTGGATACGTGAAACGTATGTATTTAAACCCAGCTCAGCTTTTGAGTTAGCTCAAGACTTGTAAGCACGGATCCACTTTTCCCTCACCTTGGATGGTCCAACATACCTCAGGGTTTAGCTTCCCCCCTATTGCAAAGCGTACTTCAACCTTTCTAAGGTGATACCTTAACCCATAACTCGTGTGTCAACTTGAAATTCTAAAAGGCTTACACCTCCACAAACGGCGTAAACTCTTTTGGCGAGCAAATTGGATATCGTATTGTCCTAGGGTAAACTTAGTGAATTCTGATTTTCTTAGACTTAGATTTGGTGTAAGATGGACGCCTCTTTAATTGTATGATTGGTGTAGAGATTTTACGTAGTGTATTATATTGGTTAGTTTTGAGGACCCCGGGGGGGGTGCGGGGGGGGGGGGGGGGTGGGAGGGGGGCCCTGGGGGGGGGGGGGGGGAGGGGGGGGGGGGGGGGGGGGGGTTAAAATGGTGTGGGGTGGACCCCAGTTCTCCTTGTGATAGATACATTTTATGAATACGCACGCAGAAATTGATATAAATAGGAAATTGTTTCTTGACAAGAAGTTTTAAGGTGACTACTCTCAGCATGGCATGGTCCTTCCTGAATTATACATAGTTGATCAGGCCATGTATAATTGAGGACTAACGATGCATTGCTCATTTTCGTCAAAATAGCATCATGATTTCATGATATTTGTGGGAGTGGCTTATATAAATAAGTAGAGAATTAAAGTAAACTTGACAAAATACATTGATTTGATAGATAATTTGAAATCATTCATACAATCACAACGGAAACTTAAGAGGAAATACAACGAGAATTCTTAAAGGAATAGAGTCTAAGCACTGATATCGTCCTCCATGTCGTTAAGGTCTTGATTGGCTTCTCCTCCTCCTAATGCATGCACCAATCCACGTGCTCCAGTACCTTCAGCCTGGTTTCCATGGTTCTGGTTCTTTAGCTCCAGGCAATCACTCTTGTAGTGCCCTGGATTCCCACATTCATAGCAAGTGAGGGTTCTTTGATTCCTAGCGGCAAGCATGAGTCACCATCCCGGGTCATGTGGCCAATCTTCTTGCAATTCCCACACTTTACAGTACATGGCCCATTGTGGTGCAGCTTGCACCTGTTGCACAATGGAAGAGTTCCAGCATACTCCTTCCTTTCACCAGTCCCAGCGGCGTAAGCTTGAGCCACATTTTGTCTCTTGGGAGATTGTTGTTGAGCTTGGTTGTTGTTGTCAAGTTTCCTCTTATTCTCAGCTTGACGTTCAGCAAGAGTGCTGATCTTTTTGTCCATCAGTTCAGTTGCCATTTCAATAGCATCCTACATTGTTTTCGGCCTTGATGCCATAACACTTCCGTGAATCATGTCGGGCAGACCACCGACATATTTCTCAATCTTATCAGACTCCTCAGAAAACATCCTGACACACAACAATGCCAGTTCCTGGAAACGTTGATTGTAGCCTAGTACATCAGTACCTTTTACTTTCAAATTCCACAACTCGACCTCGATTTCTTTAATCCGCTCCTCGGGTCAGTACTTGGTTTTCTTCTCTTTCAGGTCATCAGTCATTGCATATGCAACGTCATGACTAACAGTCCTAACGTGTGAGTTTCACCACGTTAGAGTAACTCCAAGAAGAGTACATGTGGAAAACTTGATTTGGTTTTCCATAGTGCAATTGCTTATGTAAAACACAGTTTCCATCCGTTCAAACCACTGGGTTAATATTGACAACTCTTCAGTGCCTTGAGAAAAATAGGGGTTGGCAACTTCATGAAGTCTTTGGTAGGTGCACCTCGAGCAACGCGTTCAGTCCTTCTTACACCCGTTCTCAGATTGATTGGCTGTCTTCGCGTATTCGAGCTTCTGTTAGCTCCACGTGTGCAAAGTGGCAGAACGCCTTGGTCAATCATTGCCTGAAGCTGGGCATTAGTGACAGATGTGGTGTTGGTTGTTGTGGCTGGTGTGGTTCTGGTTCTGGGTGCTTTCCTTGGAGGCATTATCTTCAAAATCAGAAGAGTAATAAGATTAGATTAGTTTAGTTATCTTTGTCGTGCTCCGAAAATAGAGTGTTGTGAGATGATGTAAGGTAAATATGAATATGCGCTCCTGGCCTAAATTGAATGATGGTAAGATATCATATCTGATAGCTTAATGTTTAGGTAGCGTTTAGGACCTACGAGCTTATAGTACTACCTCGCCTAAAGAAATGTTTCGATATTTATATAATAACCCTTATATAAATAATTGTAGAGTATGCGAAAGAATGCAAACTCATCTTTGCATATATATGTAAGGCCCTTATAGTAATGTATGTACTATAATATGAACACGTATATGAATCATGTAAGCATCTAGTAAGACCAACTAATGCAAACAACTAGTGTATGTGTGTCTCGTGAAAAACCCTTTTGTATGAATGCAATGTTTGAAAACGGTTATAGTCCATCAAAACATTTGATCTGGTTCTCTATAACCTTGGCTCTGATTACTAATCTGTAACACCCCTAAAATGGGTTGCAGCAAAATATGGGTTTGGGAGTGTTACTTCATAGATCAATAGCACAAGATAAATACATAACGACCATTAAAAGTTGTCGATATTAAAGTGTGTGTTTAAAATGATACATTGGATTTGGCAAAATGTTTGTTACAAAAGCCCGAAGCTTTACTTGTTCATTGTTAAATTATACAAAGATTCCAGTTCATAATAAATGTTCCTCCAAAATGTAATGCAACCAAATCTTTAATGCAAATGACTTCTAAAATAACGACCACCAATGTATCCCTATCCGTTGTAGCTCTATTGATCTCCTGAAAAAACAGCTTTAAAACGTCAACAATAATTGTTGGTGAATTCATAGGTTTGTAAATTGTATGAGTGTAGGACCGCAATTGTTTAGAGTGTGTATTGCATGGTATACAATATCCAAAACAGTAAGTATTGCATGGTATACAATATTCAAAACAGTAAGTGTTGCATGATATACAATATCCAAAACAGTAAGTATTGCATGGTATACAATATCCAAAACAGTAAGTATTGCATGGTATACAATATCCAAAACAGTAAGTATTACTAAGTACTTGCGTCTAATTGTAAAACAAAGCATGTTCTCAGCCCAAAACTTATAAATCATTGTAAAATGTAAAACGTGGGGCTATGAACTCACATTGAGTGAGCGTATATCAAGTATATCACAGAAAATGCGTCACGGTAATGATCGAATGCAACATAATCCAATATAGCTCGTATAAGTACTAATCACATTGGGTAACTACTACCATGTATATTTCTATATAGCTAATCACCATCTAATCGTTTTAGTGAAATCGTGTTAATAAAGTTAAAACGTTTATAAATAGTTCGATAGTAAAAACGACGCAATTTCTTCGTTTTAAGCCCGTTTCTTACGTTTCTTATGTCCACGCTTTTATATTAAGACGAGTTATCAAAATATTACATTTTCTTATTTTTGACCTGCTGGTGAACAATACTTTTTATTGTTCACACCAGTTATAAAGTTGTTTTTATAGTTTTAGTTGTCGTAAAACCCGTAAATGTCATATTTTATTCGTTATAGCTCCGTTTTTAGCGATTCTTTCGAGCAAGATCTCGTAATTAAAAGTTCTATTTATTTATGAGGTTTACAATAAAACAAATGTTCCTAAGATGAACAGTAACTTTTATAAAAATAGTTTTTAAAAAGTATTTTTATACATTTTAAGTATATAAACTCGCGTAATTCATAACTTCTTCGTTTTTAATTGAAAAATTACGTTTCTTATTCTTTTATAACTCCGGTTATTATCGTAAAACTCGTAAACTACGTATCTTTTTCGTTATAAATCAGTTTTTTGAGTTTCTTACCTTTTTGGAATCGTCATGAGATGTAGTATGTTTATTAAAAATAAAATCCATGCCAAAACAGCCCTTAAATATCTTTTTGAGTTTATTTGTATAACTTTGTTTTTATATACTTTTTATTTAGTAAACTACCACAAGTCTTCCAATATTATTATATACTATGTCATATATATAATAGTGTCCATTTGTCCATCATATGTCCACATGAGTCAATGATATCAAGATCAACAAGTCATTAACATCACATGAAATCAATAACTTTCCTTAAGTAACTTTACTTACTAGTTTATACATATAAATTTTTACACTTAGCCAACATGTTACAATACTTATAATCCCATTATATCATGATATTACCAATCACATAACATATGAAAAAGTGTACAAAATGATGATCACAAGTAAAAACTCTTTTTACATGTTTAAAAGTCATAAATGGTGATTTTTGCTATAAAGAACATATACACACATAAAATGATAAATGTAAAGACATAAAGGGTTTTAGGTAACCTTATGATGATGTAATATGATGACCAACAAAATCTAAACCCTTGTTTAGATGAAAAACCAAAGCTTACAAGCTTAGAAAACCCTAATTCCAATAGAAACCCTAATCTTGCTTTATCCTTGCTTAACCCTTGTAAATGCCTAAACCAATCCTTCTAACCACCTTGGGACATCTTAGATATCATGTAGGAATGTGTGTAAATGCTATATATAAAATTTTGTATGAATTTGGTGTGTGTTTGGTTTGAGCCGTGGGCTTAAGCAAAAGAAAGAGAGAAAAGATGAACTTTTCACCTTAAGAAATGAAGTGTATGTGTTTACTTATCTTGTTGCTAGCTTATATATGTCAAGACTTAGTCAAAGAATGCATAGAAAGTCTTTGGGATACAAATAGGGTTTCAAGGAAGTCTTTGGTCAAAAGAATGGGAAGTATGGCTAGGTTTAATGGCAAGTGATGTACAAAAGACCAAGTGGTGAAATGTAAGATATTTCTTTTGTATCTTTCATCCCATATCCGGTTTTAAATGTATATATGTGATGTTATTTTGTAAATTTTGAGTATTGGGTATAATTGTGGGTATTTGTTGAAGCGTAGAAAAGTTTTGGTGGTTCCGGGTATGCCTAAACGTATTTTATCGCGAAACGTAATCACTTTACGCAACCAATAAAAATAAAATGAACAAAGTTAATAATTATCATCAAAATAATTACTTAACACTTGCTTGATGTAAACATTTAATTGTTTGACACCCGTTTATAGTGAACAATAATTTTTAGCTTACGCGATTTAACTTAACGTTTACGATTAAAAGCAAACGCGTACAATACTAAAAATACATAGTGAATTTATTGATGACATCAATTACCCTAAAACATGGGGTGTTATAGTCTCCCTCCGTTAAGTGAGCCTTGTCCTCAAGTCTTAAGACGCGGCACTTGACGACGGTGCGGTATTTATGAACAGGTGTGGATATTTCTTCCTGAATTGATCTTCGCGTTCCCATGTGAACTCAGGACCTCTCCTGGAGTTCCATCGAACCTTGACTAGTGGAATGTGGCTTCGCTTCAACCGTTTAACTTCATGGTCCGTGATCTCTATAGGTTCCTCGACGAACTGAAGCTTGTCATCAAAGTGAAGTCCATCCAACGGAACGGCTAATGGTTCGTCAGCATAGCACTTTTTCAAGTTGGATACATAGAATGTATTGTGAACCCTGCTTAGCTCTTCCGGTAGCTCAAGCTTGTAAGAAACCTCTCCAACCTTTTCTAACACCTTAAAAGGTCCAACATACCTGGGGTTCAACTTCTCCCGTTTGCCAAAATGTACGACCTTTTTCCAAGGCAAAACTTTAAGCATAACTTTATCCCCAACTTGAAACTCCATTGGCTTACGCTTTAGATCCGCGTAACTCTTTTGTCGATTGCGAGTAGCTTGCATTCTCTGCTTGATTTGAATGATCTTTTCAGTTGTTTCTTGCACTATTTCTGGACCAGTGAGTTGAATTTCTCCAACCTCAGCCCAACAAACAGGTGAACGACACTTTCGACCGTAAAGTGCTTCAAATGGTGCAGCCTTGATGCTAGCGTGATAGCTATTGTTATATGAGAACTCGACTAATGGCAAATGGTTAACCCAACCCTTTCCAAAGTCGATTGCACAAGCACGCAACATATCCTCGAGAGTTTGAATAGTCCTCTCGCTTTGTCTATCTGTTTGTGGATGGTACACAGTACTCATATCCAGACTAGTACCTAAAGCAAATAATCTAGAGAGGTATTCCATGCCTCGTGACCACCTCCTTTAGGTACATTCTTGCAAGTTTATCCATCGGATCAGTCTCTCTCATCGGTACAAAGATTGCAGACTTAGTGATTCAGTCAACGATCACCCAGATAGTGTCGTAGCCTTGCGACGACTTAGGAAGCTT
>BQNB010055755.1:0-14739 GCA_026074375.1 Tanacetum coccineum
ACAAAAGCTGATTTTTTAAGACCTAACATGCACATCCATCACAAGAAGCAACACCACTAAGATCTACATTCTATGTTTCATCTAATCATAAATAAACACAATAGAAGGTTTAGCCAAGCATGTTATAGGTAAAGCAAGAACAGATAAGAATCACACAACAAGACATATTAAATAATTAAATAAGTCTTACTTGATTAAAACATGAGTTAGAGGAAGTACAATAGGGTTTTTAGGCCCTAAAATCATCCCAAACAACTGCTAAATGAACTAGGGTTCGTACCCTCTTTTTATTCTAAAGTTACACCCGTTAAATTCGGGTTTGTATATATATGAAAATCGCGGTGACGGTGTCGAGTTTTAATCGTGACGCCATCATGAAAGAGAATATTCTAGATAATGGGTTGGGTCTTGTGCTCTGACGATGTCATGAGATCTTGTGACGCCTACTTGGTCTTCATTATGATGGCGTCACGTTGAATCTGTGACGCCGTCTCCAGCTTCTGAGGACATTATCTTGAGAGATGTTGGTGTAGGTCCGTAGTCTCGTCCGGAACCCAAGTCACGTGTAATTCTTCCAAATGTCTTCCAAATGCGAAATACCTGAAAAGGAACGATTAAGTACCTATTTTGGGCATAAATGCACGATTTAGGGGGTTAAACGACCCCGAAAAAGTGTATAAAATGACACCTCATCAAATACCCCTACACTTGGGATTTGCTTGTCCTCAAGCAAATGGGCTTTTCTACCTAGACAATAACAATATGAGGGGTTATTTTACCTACTCTTTAAAAATATTTTACAACACAACCTTCTAGACCTCGTAATTAAAAGCACGGAAAGTATATACTAGCACCTCACATAAGTGTTTAGGATTCTCTCTTTCACTCGGGTGTATAATAAATTATAACATAAGGGGGAAACGGAAAATCAACACTCATTACCTGTCATAGCATATAAATTACCATAGGCTTGGTAAAGGATCAAACCTCCACCGCTAGGTGCAAGTATTATTCATTACTATCTAAGAGGTCTTTTAAAGGGTTGTGGGGTGTAGGTGTAAGATAACATATAAAGGAAACGAAAACGGATGGGATACATTTGGGTGGCTTTGGGTGAATTTGGAGTGGAAGGGTTAGCTAATTATGTACACGAATACACTTTGTTTTGGTTGCTAAGCCAAGACTCGGACGAAGATATACAAACTCTACACAACTCTACATCAATCTCTTTCTTTTCTCTTTTTTTGAATAACATAATACATCACATGGGGTTTATAATACGTACCCCTACACTTGAGCTTTTACATGCTCGATATTTACAATCTAACTAATGACCCATATTGAGGTGGATCAAAATAACATGGAGATCATTTGACAAACATATGAGGGTATTGACTTAACTTTTCTTCCCCATTCTTCCACGAAATAAATACTACCATGAATCCTAATCGTCCCAAAACTATATTTACAAGGATAAGGACTTAGCAACCGTGTACTCAAATAATTAACTTGGGTTATCACAATAATGTACTAAAAGTGACTACATACAAGGTAGGCTAAGGCTTTTTGGGTATAACGATTGGTTTAAAAGGTGACAATGCTATTCATTAATAATCTGGAATCCACCAGAACATTACGAGAACCGTGAAAAATGATAGGCTCGGAGGGTTGTACTAAGGGTATCCTGCACTAAAAAATGAGTGCATGGCAAGGGTGTGGGATAGTTATATGATCGATGTGACCATCATAACAATTACAAGTTTAAAACATGGGTTAATCCTAATGCCTCTTATCAAGCAAATCCTAATACTTACTATGCGGTCTCGGGATGCATCACAATAACAAGTTCTAGAATTTAATATGCTACCGGTACACTCTCATAATCCTAAAGTAACCGATACCAATGTTCCAGAAAAGGCGACAAAACCACGCATACACATCCGTAACGACGGAATAGACACACATGATTGCTCACTCCTTAACTCGAACAAGCTAAAGGTATAATATCTAAGGGCGAACCTCACATTGTGGGGGTGGAATTTGAGGGTTTTTGTGCTAGTAATATAAATTCCTATCCATGAGACGCTATTAATACTTGGTTTTCGTTGGTATGTGTCATAAAAAATTTTAAATTTGGGTAAAAATCACCTCTTATGCTATGTTTCGATATATTACCCATCATTTTAAGGAACAAAGCAAATGACAAATGGAAGAATAGTTTCTAAGGCTTATTTCCCCCTACACTTAAGTTGAACATTGTCCCCAATGTTCTCTAGAAGTACCTGTAAGAACGGATAAAGGGAAAAGAAAACAAGGAAAAAAACTAGTTTTCCCCTGGTTTGCTCAATAATGGAGAAGAAACATGTGATAACTGGTTAAATCGTCCTCCAAGAATCATCCAATGAAACTTTCTAAGAACTTTCAAGCTTCTTCTCATCAAATATAACCTGTAATCAAAGACAAAGACAACTACACCAAGCATAAAATGTGCGATAGACATATATACAATGTAAATTTAGGGTTCGACTCGATAGATAGGATGAGAGAATTGTTAAACTCATTAGGTTTTGCAAGTTTACAACAGAAGAATACATATTTTAAATGTTGTGCAAGTTTTACTTTCAAAAATATTTTAAACGTATGACGCCGTCAGGGTTGTTGTGACCCCGTCACAGGTGTCGTGGTGAAGGCATCGTGTGTAAATAGTGACGCCGTCTTCACGTTCTGTGAAAACGAAATTTTTTTTGATGAAAAATTTCCTGCACTTGGATCCATAAGTTAATTCCTGTAAAAATAGCTGCATAAAACCTAAGATTTAACAATTCAATCATATGACTCGAAACTGACGCGAATTAATCTAAACAATTTATTTAACATGCTTGAACTTGGCTCAAAAGCCGGTTAAATTCCCCTACACTTATTATTTGCAAAATACATTTGATTGAAATTAAGACGAGGTTAAAGACAATACAAAGCATGATTACAAGATAGTTCAAACATAATAAAACAAACTATAAAGAATTAAAACACACATGACACTCCTAATTGTGGGAAAAGTAAATTGGGTTGCCTCCCAAGAAGCGCTTTGTTGGAAACACAAAAAATATCGGTCACTTCCAAGTTGTAATAGTCTTAGCTCGTAGTTTATGTAATGATTAGATTAGTAATCTAGTCCGGCCCAAGACCCATGGGAAGCCCATCATAGCCCATGGGCCGGCCTATAGGAAGTATATAAACCCTCTCCTAGCCTTGGAGAGGGGTTGGTTGTTCCATTTGTTACATTCCATCTTAATAAACTTCATCCATTTTCCATCCATTCTCTCTCTAACATCACAACCCACATCTCACTCTTGTTCTTGGTTTGATCATAAGATTACATGTATCTACAATTGGTATCAGAGCCATGGAGTGGTGTGTTTAGTTTTTGTGTTTGATTCGTGTTCAAAAACCTTTACAAAGAGCAAAATAGTGATTCAAATTTTTAGGCTTAAAAACCTTAAAGTTTTCATTTTTATTGTTCCTATAGGGTTAGTAACACTAGTTGTACAAGAATTTCTTGCTAAAAACCATTAAAAATGTGTCTTTTTGAGTTTTGAAAATTTGAGTTTCGTAGTAGTTGGGACCGAACGAGTAGGACCGAACAAGGTAACCGAACGAGTAAGCCGAACAAGTCAACCGAACTAGATAACCGATCGAGATCACCGAACTAGAATATTCTAGTTGGAACTGAATGAGTCCTTTACTTTGAACCGAACAAGAGGAATCGAGCTAGTGACAACCGAACAAGCAGGACCGAACGAGTAGGACCGAACCAGTTAAAATTTGTCAACCGAACTAGTGAAACCAATTTAAGTTTAAACTTAACAACTCGTTTATAAATTATATGGTTATTTCTTTGACTTGTAAAATCCCGTGAAACAAACACTTATTTTCCCGGTTTTGTCAAGAATTGTAAAATCCCGTGTAGTTTCATTTCAAGACTCAACAAACACATAACCAAACACAATTTCTTTCTACCACCGATCGATCAATTTGTAATCTTTTTGATACCACAATGACGACTCTTGCTGATAAATCACTTCTCTCGGGTGGTGATAATAAACCACCGATGCTTGAAAAACACTTGTATGATTCATGGAAAAGCAGAATGGAACTTTATATGATGAATAGACCACATGGAAGAATAATTCTTGCCTCTATTGAAAAAGGTCCACTCGTTTGACCATCAATCACTGTAGAAGGGGTAACAAGACTTAAGGAATATACCGAACCCACTCCCGCTGAAGCCATTCAAGCTGATTGTGACATTAAAGCGATTAATATCATTCTCCAATGTCTTCCAACTGAAATATATGCTCTTGTAAGTCAACATCGTGTAGTAAAAGATCTTTGGGAGAAGATTAAACTGCTAATGCAAGGAACGTCGTTAACAAAGCAAGAACGAGAGTGCAAGCTGTACGATGAATTCGATAAGTTTACCTACAAGAAAGGAGAGATGCTACATGAGTGCTACTTAAGGTTCACTTTGTTACTCAATGATATAAACATCTACAAGATGCCATTGGAGCAGTTTCAAGTTAACACCAAGTTCTTAAACACTATTCCTGATGAATGGAGCAAATTCCCACTTCATCGGTACGCGAGGACGCGTATTCAACAAAGGCTTGTTCGGGATCTTTCATGTAATACTGAGTGTCGTGGGGACCACTGCAGATATCACACGAGGTAGTGATTTTGTTTACTTGGGTAGGTTGTGTTAGAGCAAGATGAGCTTCCATCAAGCGTTGGACTTGATTTTCGAGTTCGATTAGACGGCGGTCAGATGTACTCCGGGAGACATCGAGTGCATGTGATTGCCATACCGGCTTAGGCGAAATCCTGGGGTCTATCCAACATTCATTGTCATAGATCGCGAGGTCCTCTAATAATGCCCATGATTCTTCGGCGTTTGAGCTTCACTGAAGCTTACCACCGGCCGAGATGGTCAATGGTCGTCTTTGACAGGAATGAACATGGTTCAAAAAAAATTGACCTTGGATGCAAAGGGTCTATGCCATGATGAGGACTTTTGGAGTAAGTCCTTGAAACGAGTCCATGCATTGGAATAGGAGATCTCCATGAAGTTGTTTGGAACATTAGGGTTATCGATTGCGGAGTTTCGCGATCCCCCTTCCCGTGGAAAGAATGAGTCAAGTAATCGGGTAGTAAGATCCTCCCATGTGGTGATAATCCTGTTGGAAGACGTTCAAGCCAAATGCTAGCTTTGATCGCAGTAGGACAATAAAAATAAAACACAAGCGCGGTTCTTTCCCTAATTGTCACCAGTCAAGGTCAAGTGAGTCACACGTTTAAGGAAATCCATGAGGTAGTTGGTTTGGATCCGCAGACCGAAGTCCGTGGAATGAGCATCTGTTTTGCACCAACCGGATGGTGTTGGATCGAAGAGGTATGACGTTGTTCCCTACGGGGAGCTCAATGGTATTCATATAGCCCTCGTGGCTAGGTTTGGAGTAGTCTCCTAGAGTACGGATAGGATTCTCGTCTCCCATGGTGGTTAACGAGAATGGGTTACGAAACAGATAACACAAAGAAAAGATAGACTAAAAGAAATCTAATATGCGGAATTAAATTCTCACTTGAAAGGATTCAAGCAAGTAGAACTAAGCTAAACAATGATCAATACCTAACTATTCCCCAGGAGGCGGCGCCAAAAACTTGATGCGGTTGTCGTTAGACTTCAACAAGAAGTTTTACGACTCCCTAGACAGAGCACACTATTTGGTTGTAGTCATCGTATAGGCAAGACTCGTGGGTATGTTATACGTTCACAGGATCGAGGAATAGGTTTGGGAAGGCAAGATCACAGGTTCCTAACAAAATATCTATGGCTTGAAAGAATAATAATTTTTTGTGTATTTTATGGATAATAGGAAAAACCAGTAAATCATATAAATATGGAGAGGGAGATTGGTTTTAGCTAATAAACTTAAATTGACAACTAACGCTAAATGGTGAAAACAATAAGATAAAAAGACTAGTTTAAAATCATCAAGATATTACTCCCTAGATTAGCTTCTCCAACGAGTTGTTGCCTTGTCCCACTTGTGATGATCTGTGTAAAATATTTCCTAAGACATGAACGAATTTACACGAACCCGCGCTACTTATTAATCCGTATAGAAGCAAACGCACCTGTACGGTATATGAAGACTATTACAAAGGCCCTAAGAGTACACATAATGTGCATGGTGAAATATATTAGAGAGTGGATCAACCATAATAGGTGGGCAAGGTAAGTATGAAGACTGTTACCCGATGTATCCTTTCCACACAATCAAGTTTTCCTAACAATCAACAGCAGATGCAGAAAAAAGCTTGTTTTCTAAGACCTAACATGCACATCCATCACAAGAAGCAACACCACGAAATCTACATACTAGGTGTCACACAATCATAAATTAAACACTATAGAGAGCTTAACCTAGCATGGTAAATAAAGCAAGAACATAAGATGAATTCAAGACAACACATAGACATATTGAATGATTAATTAAACCTCACTTGATTAAAACATGAGTTGGAGGAAGTACAATAGGGTTTTTAGGCCCTAAATTCATCCCCAACAGCTACTAAATGAACTAGGGTTCGTACCCTCTTTTTATTCTAAAGTTACACACTCAAAACCCTAAATTCGGGTTTGTATATATAGGAAAAACGCTGTGACGGCGTTGCGTTTTAATCATGACGCTGCCATGAAAGAGAATATTCTAGATAATGGGTTGGGTCGTGTGCTCTGATGTCGTCATGAGATCCAGTGACGCCGTCTTTGTCTTCGTTGTGATGGCGTCACATTGTATTTGTGACGCCGTCTCCAGCCACTGTAGAGAAATTCTTCAGCAATGTCGGTATAGGTCCGTAGTCTTGTCTGTTTCTTCTCCAAATAAGCCCAAGTCACGTGTATTTCCTCCAAATGCTTCCCAAATGAAAAATACCTAAAAAGGAATGATTAAGTACCTATTTTGGGCATAAACACATGATTTAGGGGGTTAAACGACCCCGAAAAAGTGTATAAAATGACACCTCATCAAGGAGTCAGACCTAAGTCCTCCTAAAACCTCAAACATTAGGAAAACAAATCAGGTTCCTAAGGGAAACCTTCTTTTGAAAGTGGCACAATATATATGTCCGCAACTTAAGGCCACACATGAGCTTTCGCTGATAAAGCGCATAAAGGAGTTAGATCTAAGTCCTCCTAAAACCTCAAACATGAGGAAAACAAATCAGGTTTCTAAGGGAAACCTTTTTTTAAAAGTGTCATAACACATTTGTCCACAACTAAAGGCCACACATAAGCCTTCGCTGATAAAGCGCATAAAAGAGTCAGACCTAAGTCCTCCAAAAACCTCAAACATGAGGAAAACAAATTAGGTTCCTAAGGGAAGCCTACCTTCGAAAGGGGAATAAAACATTTGAGCCTTTTGCTTTACAAAGTAAAATGATTCAGCAATAAACGATATGAGGATCAGACCTGGGCCCCTAAAGGAATAACAACACGACATACGACCAAAGGTAGGATTGCATCCCTATATTCAACCCTCAAAAAGGGGAAACCTTTCAAAAACAACCAAAAAGGATGACACACATTGTTCAAACAATGGCAAACATGAACCATTGCAAAGATAAATTATCTTAAAGGCCGAAGCCTAGATCCAAGTAAAGACGTTCAAAGGATACACACCACCTTTGGGGCTAAATTAACACTAACAAGGTGACCTTCATTCAAACGGAGATGGAGAGGGCTTCATAAGATTAGCAGGAGGAGACATTGGATTTGAAGATGGAGCAGATGACAAAGTAGCCTTTTAGGAAGAAGGCACATGCATTTGGGTCCTTGAAGGAGCAGGCTTTTGTAACGTGGGAGGCTTCTTCGACAACAGAGCTTCAATCGGAGCTACGACATCTGCTACAAACTTATCCAGCTAAGGAAACGTAGCAGGCAAAATCATTGCTAGCCTGAGTATGCTCCGTCTTGTACGAAGAACGATATCCTTTAGTCTTTGATAAGTCAAAAGGCTCCTTCATGGCAGCAACCTGCTCATAACATCTGCAGCCGTCCATAAAGTAATTGCGGGGACGACCAACGTACTCACATCTTGCCTAGCTCATCACTATGCACCAACTCTATGGCAACATAAGGTATGACCTTTGATACTACATCCCTCCTATCTTGCTTGAGCTCCTCAACCTCTCTACGAAGAGATGCCTCAACAACCTCTAGTTTAGCCTTCCCTGCCTCCAAGGAATCAACCTTTGACTCAAGGGTCGAAAGGGTCACTTGGTAGCCTCCCCATTTTTGGCTCTCTAGCATCATCCTTTCAAGGTTACCTTTGTGCTCTTTAACATCGGCAGTTAGCGAAGAAATCTTCTGTCGAAGATCTAGTACAGCAGAATTCTGATCAAACTATGCCATAGAAGCTTTACAGTTGACTCAAAGCTCTTCACATTCCTCCTTACTAGATCTTTCCCTAGCCTTGTTAACATCAGCTTCACCACTTATCTTCTTAATAACCTGTAAAAACTCACCGACCCTCTTGTTAACTGCATTATCCATCATAGCTTGTCGCGCATAACAGCGATCATGAAGATCAAGTAGTTCCAAATCTATTTGATTATCCAAATGACCTTTCCAAGCTAGTGGAGTGATAGCAAAGATCTTTAGGTGATAGGCATTAGCGTCTTTAAGCTCAAAACAATCAGGGAGGCCTAAAGAACATATAAAGATAACAAAGGATGAATAAGCAAATCAATATCTTCAGAGAGAACTAAATGAACTAGAAATTTACCCTCATCATCATCATATATGGAAGGAATAGGAGCATCATCCTTAGAAGCAAAGGTTTTGGTATGTACAACACAAGAACTTGATGACCTGGAGGCTAGTTTCCTCTTTATGGGAGGCCTTGAAGAACCTCCCCTTGTTTTACACTTCCTCTCTTTGATGCGGGAAGCTACACTCCTAGGGTGCACAATAAACACACCGGCTTTTGGACTCTCCCATGAATCTGCGGTAAGCTCTGCAGGCTGAACTTTAGGCTCCTCAACATCTTTAAGAAGCTCCGTATTCACTGAGGTAGAAGGGGAACCAGTACCAAATCCTGGGGATGGCTCCTTAGGCAGAAAAGCAAGGTCATTATCATCTTTGGTATAGATAAAGTTCCTAAAAGCCATCTCTGCAAAACAAAGAAATAAATCATATATCAGCAAAAAAGAAGACTAAAGGAATAATCGAGAAAGATAAATACTCTTGCCGCCCACAATGATCGTAGGCCGTTGTTGGCCAAACTTCCACGACGGCTTAAAGATAGCTAAAAACAAAATGGGATCATCAAACACACGAACACTTGTAGGATATCGACCAAGACGCTAGAAATAAGGATTTTCATCTATATTTAGAGGGAGCTTATCTTTGAAGGATTTTGAATTAAGTCTGTTTTCATCAAGTAGAAGTTGTGGGTACTTGGAAGAGATAATAGAGTCTTGAACAAAGAATAATCGTTCATGCCAGCCCTCGATACGAGTAAAGAACCTTAAGGAGAAGTTTGGGGAATGTGATTTTTCTTTCAGACCTTTTTTGGAAAGTTAGCCGGCTACCAAGCCCGACAAGATTGAAGATAACCATTCGAAATGAGGTCAACAAGAGGTTCACAACCATAAGCTTTGCACATAATGATGAAAGTTGTTAGTTTGGCACAACCAAAGGGGTTAAGCCTGAAAATGTAAACTTTGAAATACTGAAGAACCTCACATAAAAAGTCAGTAAGAGGTAACCTGAGGTTGGCAAGATAAAAAGAATGTGTGTACAAGCCAACATAACCAGGAGGAGCATCGAAGATGGTTTGAGTAGATGTGAGAAATATAACATCATACTCTGAAGGAATGGGATAGAAAGAAAGGAATTCATTCAACTCCTTGGCTGACAAACCACAACGCTGCCGTTCGAAGGCCTCCCCTCCGATTTGAAGGCCTCCCCTTCGAAGCCTGAATGGGATCTTCTCCCAATTACAACCAATAACCATTGAATATTTTTGAGTGGCGTAAAACCATCTTCGGGATGGTTACCAGTATGGGAATCCACCACGCTACAGCCCTACACCCCTTCGCGGTGGGGGCCATCGACAAAACCTAGAAGCAAAATGTACAGACAGTCAATACCCACGTTTCTCCATCTCCATCAAAAGGTCTACTCCGACTAAATAGAGATCGTGGTACACAACCCTAAGAATCACCCCTTAAATCATGGGACACCCCCATGATCACTGGTCTTTGTGCTAAGCCTCGTCCCATCTCATTTCGACACCTATAAATAGATGGTAAAGGCTCCAGGTATGGGTAGAACTCTTCACACACTTACTTACGTTATCATACTTTACCAAATAAAAAGCACATACTTACTCTCACACCGGAGGTGATTCGTAGGGACACCCCCTGCGCTTCACTTAACGTAGTGTTCTCATTTATGTTGACACAGGTTATTCAAGGTTTGGCAACTCAACAATCACTTAAAGAATTCTTCGATCTCATTGAAGCCTGTTCGTGCCCATATTTTCCCAATCAATTAACAAGAATAAAATTTTGAAAACTAAAAGAGATATTTAGAAAAAGAAATTTTAGAATTGAACGAGAAAATTAAGAAACTTGAGAGATGTAAAGAAGTTGAGATTGCATGTAAGTCATGTGATGAACTTAAATTGGAAAAAACCAAACTTAAAGAAACTCAAGTTAAATTTGTTAAATTTGATAAGCTCCATGGCTTAGTGATCAATTGGAGTGGGTTTTGTGGTATGCTCCATGGCTTAGTGATCAATTGGAGTAGTTCTGCGATAGAGACGTCTCGTAATCGTGTGAATGGTATTGTTTTGGATTGGATTTGATTTGGTTTGTATGATAGCTTATATGGTAGTCCATTTATTGTCATGCAGTGTTTTTATTTATCACAGTAATGATTTAATTGGATTTATATCGTGTCTTAAACCTATGACTCTCACCAACTTTATGTTGACGTTTTTGAGCATCATTTTCAGGTATTCAGTTTGAGACTAATGATGCTAGGAGAAGTGGATAGAGAGACCTTAGGATTGGCTTGTGGAGTTCTTCTTATTTGTTCTTTTGATTTAGACTTATATTCTGCTGGATAATTTAAGTTTGGGATTGATTTACTTTTATGTTGGTTTATGCTTTTGCGTGTATGACATTACTTAATAATGCAAGACTCCTTTATCTTGTGTTGGGTATTGTTATGACACATAGTGTCCCCTGTAGTTATTTTCTTTTCCTTTTAGTATCTTTATAGTAGACGCCATTGTGTTGTAACGATATCCATGAAGTTACACCTCGTGCTTCCGCCTTGGCGGGGTGTGACAAAATGCTTGAATTTATCTTTGTTGAAATAGGTATGCTTGAGAACATGTTTGGAACCGGACGAATGGATTAAAGATAGTGGTTACTCTAAACATATGACTGGTAACAAAAGTCTATTCTCTACCTACAAACCATACGACGGAGGTAATGTTGTCTTTGGAAGTAACTTGAAAGGAAAAATCATAGGCAAAGGTACGATCTCACTCTCTAACCATATCCAACGTAGAACACGTAGATAACTTAGCATTTAATTTTCTAAGTGTCGGTCAAATTTGTGATAATAAGTGTAGAGTTTTATTTACGGAAGAAGGTAGTGAAATAATTAAAGATGGTAAAATCATAGGAAATGGAATTAGGAAAAATAGGTTATACGTAATGAAATTAAGAAATAAGTCTCAAGACAAATTGTGTCTTGCCACGGTAGTAGATAATTCCACCTTATGGCATAGAAGACTTAGTCATGCTAACATGCGGTTAATTTAATCTTTATCATCTAAAGAATTAGTTAGAAACTTACCTAAGCTAAAATATGATAAACATTTTTGTGATGCTTGCAAAATTAGGAAGCAAGCTCATGCAAGTCATAAAGCCAAAAAATAGTTTCTACTAAAAGATGTTTAGAATTATTACATATGGACTTATTTGGTCCGTCAGCAATTAAAAGCAATAGAGGTAATTTATACACCTTAGTTGTAGTAGATGATTATTCTAGGTATACATGGACTAGATTTCTAAAAACTAAAAATGAAGCTTTTGAGAAATTGAAATATTAAGTAGGAAAATTCAAAACCAACTAGGTAGTTCTATAGTAGCTATTAGAACGGATCATTGTCGGGAATTTAATAATGAAGTACAATTTAAAGCTTATTGTGATGCATAAGGAATTCCTCATAATTTCTCAGCTCCACGTACTCCACAATCAAATGAGGTAGTAAAAAGAAAGAATAGAATCTTACAAGAGATGTCTAGGACTATGCTTAACGAACAATCCATTCCATAAAAGTTTTGGTGTAATGTCGTTGATACATCAACTTATATACTAAATAGAATATTAATTCGACCAACACTAGGAAAAACCCTTTATGAAATATTTTGAGGTAGGAAACCCTCTTTAGAATATTTCAAAGTATTTGGAAGGAAGTGCTTCATTTTAAATACTAGAGACTATCTAACCAAGTTTGACCCAAAGTTATACGAATGTGTTTTTCTAAGATATCCTCAAAATAGTAAAGCTTATGTAGTGTTAAATAAACATACAATGAACGTCGAAGAATCACTCAACGTGACATTCGATGAAAGTTCTCCTCCTACCAAATTATCACCATTGGTCGATGATGACGTTGGTGAAGAAGAAGCTATTAAAATTTATACCAAAGTAGTAAATAATAATAATGATGATTATGAGTCGATAGAAGTTGACGAAGTTGTTAACATTAAGGAGTCCAAGAAGCATCCACTAGATCAAGTCATAGGAAATCTTAATCAAAGAACTTTAAGATCTCAAGCCCAAAATCATAGTAATTTCTTTTGTTTTATATCTACCATAGACCCCAAAGATGTCAATGAGGCATTAAAAGATGAAAGTTGGGTTGTAGCTATGCAAGAAGAACTGAATCAATTTGTAGCTAATGATGTTTAGAATTTAGTCCCTCTACCTATGAGTCAATCGGTCATAGGAACAAAATGGGTCTTCAGAAATAAATTAGATGAAAATGGTATAATGTTTAGAAATAAGGCTAGGTTAGTGGCACAAGGATATAATCAATAAGAATGTATAGATTATGATGAAACATACGCTCCGGTAGCTAGTTAGAGTCAATTAGAATACTTCTTGCTATTGCTTGTGAAAATGATTTTAAATTATACCAAATGGATGTAAAAAGTGCTTTTCTAAATAGTTTTATAAACGAAGAGGTTTACGTTGCTCAACCTCCGAGGTTCATTGATTTTGAAAAACCAAACTATGTTTATAAACTTTAAAAGGCTTTATATGGTCTTAAGCAAGCTCCTAAGGCTTGGTATGATATACTAAAAGCATTTTTGATAAAACACGAGTATTCAATGGGAAGGTCGATAACACACTTTTTACTAAGAAATCAAAGTCACATGTTATGATTGTTCAAATATATGTCACCGACATTATATTTGGTTCCACGTGTCAAAACTTGTGTGATGATTTTGCAAAAATCATGCACGACGAGTTTGAAATGAGTATGACGGGGGAGTTGAACTTCTTCTTGGGTTTTTAAATAAAACAAATGGAAGACAAAATATTTTTCAACCAATCCAAGTACATCAAGGAGATGTTAAAGAAGTTCGGGATGGAAGATTCCAAACCAACCAAGATGCCAATGTCAACGGAGATCAAGCTCACTAAATATGATGAAGCCAACTCCGTGGATAGCACTAAATATCGAGGTATGATTGGTAGTTTACTTTATTTAATCACAAGTAGGCCTGATATTATGTTTAGTGTTTGCTTATGTGCTTGTTTTCAAGAAAATCCTAAGACTACCCACTTAGAAGCCGTTAAGAGTATATTTAGGTATATTAGGGGAACTATACATTTAGGTTTATGCTATCCGAAAGGAACCGGAGTAGAAACTATATTTTATGCCGACTCCGACTACGCGGGCGATTATGTTGATCGTAAAAGCACTAGTGGCATTTGTACATTCATGGGATGTTATTTGACATCTTGGTTCGTTAAGAAACAAACAGCCCTAGTTATCTCCACAACCAAAGCCGAATACGTCTTCGTCGGGAAGGCATGTCAACAAGCACTATGGATGAAACAAGCTCTCATCGACTATGACATACGCCTCGATGACGTTCTGATTATGTGCGACAATAAAGGCGCTATTGACTTAAGTAAAAACCCCATACAACACTCTAGAACTGTTGGGAATTAAAAGTCTTCTTAATACTGTTAAATATTAATGCTACTAGTCAATGATAAAAGAGAAGTTTCAACTAAAGACATTAATGTTGATTGAAGACATTAATGATAATTGATTGATGACATTAATGATGATTAAAGACATTAATGATGATTGAAGACTTTATTGAAGACATTAATGATGATTGAAGACTTTATGTTGATGAGAAGTTTAATTGAGGTAATTAATATTGATTGAGGAGTTACAATTGATTGTGGAAAGTATTGAATTCAATTGATTAATGTTGACCACATAGTTAGAAACATATTGATTGAGGAGTTACAATTGATTGTGAGCAATAATATGCACAACTTAAAAAATTATATGATACTCAAAGGGAACAACTTGGTGATGCTAGTATAGAAATTCAAGCCTATACTCA
>BQNB010055755.1:21621-38970 GCA_026074375.1 Tanacetum coccineum
CTTTTTATGTGAAGTTGTATTTGTTATAACTGTCGCATACGTGTTGATAACTTGTGGTCCACTATAATAACGTTTGAACTAAACCTATGAATTCACTCAACTTTATGTTGACCGTTTTAAGCATGTTTTTCTCAGGTGCTTAGCAAGGATGCTGTTGATTGACTTATATGGAGTCTATATGCCTACACCAGTTTACCAAGAGATTTATCTATGTTTTAAATACCGTTGTTGAACTTATTTAAGCTTCCGCATTTTAAACTTGAATCTTTTGAATTTAATCGATGTAAAACTTATTATTATTATTTTTAATCTATGCAACGGTGTTTATTTTCAAAACGTACCCTTAGAGGTCGTTCTTTATGCTTTGTACTTGAGATGATCAATCAAGTCACGCCTCCGGACACGTGTTCCGTCCAGGCCCCGTCTGGGGGTGTGACAGAAAACTCAGAAGAGAGGGACGATACCCAAAGCACGACAGTACACCTCAAAGATGGTAGCACGGTTTATGCTAATCGGAACTAATTGAGAAATGTGCAGGCAGATGTACTCCACTACCCTCAGAAAAAAATTAGAGAAGGGTACCCGTAAACCTCCTTGTCGAAAATGATGAACATACAACCCTATTGCATTGTCAGGTAGTCGATGCATGGTCATTCCGACGGGCGCTACACGCGGGTGTAGGTCTTTCGGAATTCCATAACATTTAATAAGCCACTTAATGTGATTTTCATTCAAGCAAGATCGGTACAAATGCATGTCGAACTTAGGCAAAAAGGCGGCTTCTAACGAAGGGTCTACCGGAATACCGTTCGGTATAGCATAATCGTCCGAGTTATCTCACGACATGACGAAAGGGTCCGAAGGGAAGATAGGTGACTAATAAGTAAGAAAAAGAAAGCAAAGAAAAAACACACCTGGAAAGAGAAGCAAGAATATGCGGAGCAGAAGCAGTAAAAAGAAAAACAGTGATAAAAATGAGGAGGGAAAACCTATTTATTGAGGAGAAGGGGGCAACCAAACGTCGCATCGTGTCAGTTGTTGACGTGGATCAATCACAGCCATTAAAAAACAGTCACCACAACACGTTGCACCGTCACGTTTCCCCAGGTACGGCTCATCAAACTATTTTAACCTTCTGTAATTATGAGTTTTGTCGAGCAGCATTAATTAAGTGTATATGTATAAAAAAGAAAAAATAATAAACACAACAAATGTCTATAAAAAAGAGAGAAAAAGATGAGAGGACCATCTTTGGTAAAGTCTTAAGTATTGCATCAACACTCATGTTAATACAATACTGGGGGGAACATGTTCGTGTATATGGCCGCTAGGACCAAACCGCTGGGAACGCACACACAGATTTGTGTTAAGTAATAATCACCACCCGGCAGGGTTCTCCCGGCCTTGACACAACATCTTAAAGGATAAGTATAAAAACATTAGGAAAGACCAATACACTCTATTGACCAGGTAACTTGCTAATAACCGCCGGTTTATAACAATCCCCAATCTCACACCGTCAATCCAAGATTTAAGGGATCTTGTCTCCCATGTGAATATGACCGTCTGACAGAAATACAAGGTAGCTCGGCGTGATCATTCCTCTAGGTGTCAGGAACAGTAACCGTCTACAGTGATTTGGGTAGTATAAATACCCCGAGCACATTCAATGCATTCATCTACTTAATACGCATTTATTCCACTCAAATCTGTTACCTCCTAGCTTCCTTCATTACCCATTACTTACTCTCACACCAAAGCTTGGTCCTGGCCCAGGACTCCTGGGTCATACCAGGAGCATGGCTAACGTGTGTTGTCTTTTGTATATAGGCTTGCTGAGACGCTAGACAAGTTTAGAAGGACGTCTCTCCTCCTAGCGGATCTTTACCTCAACAAGCTTATAGTAATAGTTTCAGTCATTGTGGTCAGAATTACCATTTAGTGTCGGTGTAATCACTAAAACACTCCTCCATTCCTTCTTTTTTACATTAACATCTTTCACTTCCCGTCTTCTTTTACCCTGTTAAACCTATCTGGCCATTCTTCGTTTCCCACACTTTCGTTTATTAAATTGAGGACTTCAGAATTGTACATATATCTTATGTGTTAACAACAAAAGCTCGCATGCACGCAAAAAGAGACATGATAAACACAACCAAAACACGATACTGTGATACTTTAACTTGCGATTTAAATGTTTACACTTTGAACAGTTGCATAATGAAAATGTGCCAACAAGGTACATATTTACAGCCATAAACAAGTCCAGAAAACCCTCCTTTACTCCCCCATAATTTCCAACTCATAACAAAAACAAACATAATCAACACACGGGGAAGCTTAGACTACCCCAAACAGACGGTGTGTCACATTTTAAAAATGAAATGAATAAACCCCCAACATACTATTACAACATTCAAATACCCATTAATAAGAACAAGAATCTTTTTTTGTTACCAGAAATCTGTGTTCATCTTTTCCCTAATTTGATACGTGCATTGATCCGTCTCTAAATAACTTCAAGCTAAGGTTATTGTAACGTTCTCGTGAGTACTGTCTTGATGCTTTTCTCCAATCTGTCCCTGCCTTCATCATTGCTGTGAACTCCTCAAAACTTATCTTTCCATCCTGCCAACATTAAAGGCCCATCAGAATCAAGTGTTTTATTTATGTTTTCTTTTAGGTGGTTACGGAAAGTGTTTGAATGCTCGTTTCCTAAAGTGATCATGGTTATTGGACAAGTGTTTTGACAAGTTGTAACTTTTTATGGAGTTGTCTGGAAAATGACCAGAAAACTACTCGGAACATTTTTGTACAAAAAAAGGCATATTTTGAGTAAAAAAATGACTTCAAGAAGGGCTTAATTGGTACAAATAGATATAAAGTAACCCTTGCAACTAGTCTGAAACTAATTATACATGAATTATCTAATCTCTAAATAATCAAAGTAAAAACTTGAATACTGATTATGTGATAGATGAATGAATTGAACCAACCTTGTCTGTGTCAACATCATGAATAATGGCAGAAACGACTTCTTCATTGTTGGTTTCTAGTTCATCTGCCAAGGCTGCCCTTAGTTCATCAATCTCAATGTATCCGCTTTTATTTTGATCAAAGAATGCAAAAGCATCTTTAAGATGATCGTCGTTTCCCATCTTTCGCAAGTGAACAGAAATTGCAACGAATTCTCCATAATTCAAGTACCCGTCTTTGTCAACGTCTCCCTGTAGGAATTTTTTATATTAATCCCTATGTCCCCAAAATATAGTCGTTTTCTATCTCAAATATGCTTTTTTTTCTAGTTTAATGCAGTTTTATTGAATGAACTATTTAGATGTGCATTTTGATCTGATTATTGATTTGAAATTTCAATGTATAAAAGTGATTATTACAATGATTTCCGGATAATCTAGAGTAAAAATAATCTGATAGCATAGGTAGGAAGCTACCTAAAAACTGTTTACCGAAATAAATGTAAACAGCCTACCCATCTCTAGCTTTAATTAGCTAATTATCTTATTCGAATTTATCAACTTACAATCATTAATTTCAAAATGCACATCTCACGTATTCACTTATTTTCATATCACGCAAACGAGACTCACGACATGGTTTACTGGCTTAAACCCTTAGGTACTTATTCATATCACAAAGACAATTCATCCTGAATGAACTATTACTTAGCAATGGGTCAACTTGGGTTATGTAATAAATCAAAAGAGTCGATTCAAAATATTAGCCGGTCAAGCATATAAAAACCAGCGCGTATTATTAGTGCACACGATCTCCAAGATCGCTTTATTCAAAAACTTAGATTATTATTGCGAAATCATATAGCTCTTGAGTCTTGACAACAAAATCAGACTTTTTGATCGGGTTATATTATGACCTTTATTTGAAACAACTTGCTTTCGCACTATCCTGTTTTTACTTTTAACCCATTTACCCAACCCGCATGACCCCCTCACTTTTGCACCTCAAGTCTAAATAATAAAAGAAGCTTTCAGTAAAACTTGGTTCTTACAGCATCCATAAGTATTTGAAGATCAGCATCCGGGATCTGTTGGCCAAGCTTCTGCAACCCAGCTTTCAACTCAACAATGTTAATCTTTCCTTGTTTGCTAGTATCCATCAAATCAAATCCTTGCTTTATTCCCGCCACTTCCTCTGCAGATAATTGCTCAGCAATCACCTGCAAATTTATTATCATTGAAACTTTAGTATAGGGACACCTACGGAAAGCACTTAACAGAAAAATCAAGAATTTTATACATACCCTTAAGGCTCTCTTCTTGAGTTTGTTCATTACAGAAAATTGCTTGAGTCTTGCTTTGACGGTTTCACCCAAAGAAACATTTGGAGCCTTTTTGGCGTTCAGTATCCATGGATGATCTAAAATAAGAAGTTCAAATAAATTTTGTGAGTTATTTGTAGAACAAAATGAAAAAGATAAATATATATGTTCACTCAAGAGAAAGGATATTGACATTACCAAGAACTTCTTGAGCAGTAAGACGCAACTTTGCGTCAGGATTAAGCATCTTCTTGACAAGATCTTTCGCAGTATCGGACACCTTTGGCCATGGATCCCTTTTAAAATCCACAACGGATCGAATGATTGCCTGTGCAACTCCTTGCTCGGTTTCTGCATTAATAAAGGATCATATTTTAAATTAGAAAATTAGAAGGAGATTCTTGTGAAAAAGGAAGATACATTTTGTGAGATGGGAATAAAACTGTGAAGTCTTTCAGCTTAGGTGTCAGGGTAATTAGCAGATTTTATAATAACTTTTGGTAATCATTTATGTTGCAGCTAGTATGAAACTGATTATCAATGAAATTGATTAATTGGCCCTCAAATATTTGGATAACCAGAAGCAGATTTGTTTATCGAAACAATAAAAACTGACAGTTGAATTATGATAAATTTCGATTTTTCACCTGGAGATATAAGGCAGTGAACTAAACTGACCTGCCCAGAATGGTGGGACTCCACAAAGCAATATGTATAGGATAACACCAGCACTCCAGACATCAACTTCTGGGCCATAGTTTCGTTTCAGGACCTCAGGAGCCATGTAGTATGGACTGCCGACAATCTCGTTGAATCTCTCACCTGAAGAAATTTAAAAAAAGTCCGTTTAATACGATACCTTATTAATGATCATCATAACATGCCATCACTCATGATGATCTTTACCTGGTTTGAAGAAAACGGATAACCCAAAATCAATAGCCTTCAAAGCTGCAGTTTCTTTCTTGTTTTCATACAAAAAGTTCTCGGGTTTAAGATCACGGTGCATAACACCATGCTTGTGACACATCTGAAATAAGATTAAAAAAAAACAATAAAAAACATTGAAATGGAATAAGACCGACATAATTAGATGAACAATAAGATCTTCGTTTTCTCAGTAGAAAAAAATGGTTCCTAACATGAACAAGAACACAATGCCCAAGATAGGGGCGATACGACTTTTGATTTTTTAATAAAAACTGTTGCATGCTACATCTAAAGCATGCAACAGTCCCCTTAACCTGATTGTTTAACTAGTCAAGTAAGATTTACGGGTGGTCGCATGTGTGTTTCAAAATGATTTTTTAAGTGTAAAGAATTAGAATTAGGACATATGTAGGAGATAGTGTTTCGGACTAACTTTTGTTGTTTGAAGTTTTAATAATTAAATACTCAACTACTATAGTGTTTGGCAACATGTCATTATTTAAAAGTCAAACAAAAAATGACCAAAGAAGAACATTAAGAGTAGGGAGTATCATGGCAAGCCATACCTCTTCATTTGGGCCCCTGCCACATCAGCATCTCATTCTCACTCAAAAATACCCCTTCACTCATAACACACCCCTATCTCCTCACTTGGGCCCCACCACCCATAATTTTATTTTATTTTTTCCATTTTTCACACAAACATAATTTATTTCATTAAAAATAAAAATACAATACATAAACATTAAACATACTAAACATAAAATAAAAATACGAAACATAAACGATACGAAACATAAAAACATAAAACTACGGGGCTGCGTTGGGGTTTGCGTTGGGATATTTCCTCATTATTTCAGCTTGTTTCATCTCAATGATGGCTCGTTTTGCTGGCGGCAACGAGGAAGGATCGATCATGAGAAACTCCAGCTCTCTACACTGCAGCATACGTAGTTCTTTTTCTTTCTTCGCCTTGTACGCTTCTTCAGCAGCATCACATCACATTTACGATACAGACTCCGATTGACTCCCCCCGGTGCTCCCTCCGGTGCTTCCCCCGGCACTTGTCGTTTCAACCGATTTTTGCTTTTTCTTAGCCCGTTGTTTGCCGGCGGGACGCTCTCTTGGATCAGGACCAAACAGCTCTTGGAGATTATCTGCATCAATCGGCTCCGCCGCATTCCATTTGGGGTAATTTTTCAAAATATTCCACACGTGAGGGTATAGAATTTTTTTACCATATCGGTCGATATAAGCCGTCTTTGCATTCTCGACCAAGTCAGCATCACTTTCTCCGCTTTTGCGATTTAGATGCTTGTAAATACCGTTAAACCGTTGGCAATCACCGTGCATCCTGGTCCATTTTCCCGTCATCATATTTTTGGTACGAGGAGCTGTTGCGAGTTGAAATCGCTCATAATCAGGTTCCAATAGATGTCTTCGTGTTGGTCTTTTTCGATATTCGCGTCCTGCGAGTGCTCGATCCAAGACTCGGCTAGCAAGATTTCTTCGTTGTTACTCCAACGGGTAATCGATCGCCTTGATGCCATTTCATCATCTTCATCGTCCTCGTCCAAATCGACAACGGGTTGTTTCCCCGTCCTTTTCTGTTTACGCTTAGCTTCACGGGGTTCTTTGGCTTGTGGTACTTTGAATTGTGGTTGTGATGATGGTTGTGGAAAATATTGTGGTTGTGATGGTTGTTGTGAAAAATATTGCGGTTGTGATGATTGTTGTGAAAAAAATTGTGGTTGCGTATTTCTTGGATTCGTGTAACTTTGGAAGCCGTATTGTTGATTTTGATGATACGCCAATTGTGAGTGATAAGCTTGATCGGGGGTGACATTTGCGTTCCAAAAGGGGGATACGGTTGCGACGAATTTGAGTTTTGGGAACCTGGGGTAGACGGATTCGATTGGTTCGAAGAAGACAAGTATTGTTGCGGGTTGGAGTTGAGAAGATGGGTAAAATAACCCGGTGTTGGTTCATTTGGTGGTTGAGACTTCTTTTTTTTTGATGAGAAGAATATATGTTGAGAGTAATAAGAAGTTTGTTGTAGAGAAGTGTGTTAAAATGGTAAAATGAGGTGTTATTTATAGTGAAAAGTGGGTATAAATTAAAAAAAATTGAAAATTAAAAAAATTTAGCCGTTGTGTTTTTTTCCAACGGTTATATTCTTTTTCCATTTGTCCTTATCTACGTCGTGGCTATGGCGAGTTTGCTAGTTTTTGGCCATGGCGAGCGATGGTGGTGTGGTGGCGAGCGCTGTGGCGAGGCCACGTAGGCTGTGGCGAGCCCAGCTCGTTGCCACACTCCCTACTCTAAGGTGAACAACGAGACACACTCGTCATTTACACTTTGATAATCAGTGTCAAATCACAAATCCAAACACCCCCTTCCACAGACTATATTATTACGAAGAACGTAGAAATATCCATCAAATATTTGGAATCAGAATTCTTTTCACACCCATTGACCCGTTTACTAGACCGCACAATTAATCAAATTCATGAACTATATAATAAGAATCTTAGCAATAATTGATGAATTGTTCAATAATGCAAGTATTGTGTCTTCTTAACTAAGTAATAAAATTCATGAATTATATAATAAGAATTATTATGAGTAGGTCAAACAATTATTAATATATGTGCTTGATACTGACCTAACGCAATTCTAATCAATTTCAAATGGATTCATGGTAGCAAACAGACCCTAAAACATATTAAACTGTATTGCATCAGTGAACGATATGGTTTTCAAAGTCACATAAAGTTGACTGCTACACGTCTTAACGACTGGAATTGCTTATTTAAACATGGTGAAAGCAGATAAACCAGTTTACCCAAAACATTTTATTTCACCCTAAGGGTAAACTTGTAATTTTGAATTAACCAACCGCAACATCTTATTTCACGGTGAGTGTAAACTTGCAAATTTGAATCAATCAAGAATAATCATTCAAGGCGATATCAAACTATTTATTAAAAAAACAACTTATTTTCACCCTAGTATAAGCACATAAGCATAACCACTTTTCTTCATCCAAACAATCAAAAGTGATTATCTGCTAGTATTAAGAAACACAATAAGCCGTTAATAAGCAATCCCAAACACCATAATACAACCTAGAAAAAACAAAACAAAAGCAGATCAATCCTCACCTGGATAACCTCAACAATAGTCTTAGTAACACCAGCAGCGGCTCTCTCCGTATAATGGCCTCTCGCCACAATCCGATCAAACAGCTCACCACCCTCACACAACTCCATAACCAAATGAACACCACTATCATCTTCATAAGTATCTTTCAAAGTAACAATATTAGGATGAGTAGGCATATGTTTCATAATCTCAACTTCTCTCCTAACATCCTCAATATCAACTCTAGTCCTTAACTTCTTTTTGGATATGGATTTACAAGCATAAACATCTCCACTAAGTTTATCAGTAGATAAATAAGTGACACCAAATTCACCTCTACCCAACTCTTTACCCAAAACATAAGTCTCCTCAATTTGATTCCCAGTTGGGTTCTCCAAAACATAAGGTTTGTACTTACTTGCAGGTGGAATTGAGCCATCATAATCTAATGAAAAAGGGTTTGGTTTGTTTTTACCTTTTGTGTTACTATCAAGATCATCTGTAGTTGATGGTACTGCACAACAATTACCCATTTGAAAAAGATTGTAACTTTATGATAAATTAGCAACCTTTATGAAATGGGTATGAGTTATTTTGGCAAAATATGAAGTGGGTCAAAATGGGTATATTTTGGTACTAATGGATCTTGGTTTTAAAGAAGAGGGTTTTGAAGAAGACGATGAAAGTAGGAATTTTTCAATGAGTTTGAACAGCTCATACACATATAAATATAAATATAATTGATTGATGATATATTTGAGATCTTGGGTGTTCAATGCTGTTTCGTGGACTGTTCCTATGTGTGTGTTACTTTGAGTGGGTTACAGATTACAGTATTTGGTTGTTTTGTGTATTTGTAGCTCTTTGGGAAATGGAAGTTTTCAGTTATGCTATTAAAACACAAACCTTTTAATTTTGTGTGTATTTTGTGACCTGTTTACCATGTATAAATATCATTTTACCCTTCGAACTTGAAAATAGTAGGGGTGGATTCGTCACAAAATACACGCAGAAGTCAAAATTAGAAAAGTTTATGTTTTAATAACAAGAAAAGATAACTACACGAAATAACAAAAATTGACAAGTTATATGCATTTTCATGTCATTAATCCTTAAAAAATCAATATCATAAACCACAATTAATACTTTCACATGAGCTTATTATTTAGTCAAGGAGAAAACTAAAGGAAATATTTTAAAATGTTATACATGTTAATTTAAAATAAGCTTGAAATGAGTAACCATATATGATTGTTTAAATATTCTTGAACCATTTCATTTTTTTACAGATATTTTCGTAAACCATCATAGTAGACGGTCATATGTAAAACAAAAATCGTCGTTTCTTTTGTGTAATCCTACACCAATAACTACGTTACACTATAAAGATGGTGGAGATCGACAACTACATTTGTCAGGTTTTCTTTCCATTATGAGTATCTACTTTCTAGCAATTAAAAAGTTTGTGGTCACTCGTTTTGTAGAATATGCAAACAAGATAGGTTTGAGATTAAAAGTTTGGTTTCTCGAAATCATCTATTTATTCGTGTCTTTTCTTAATTTATGTTTTTCAAGTCTCGGGTAGCATCAATTTGCTCAATTAGCTTTAAAAATAAAAATTAAAATATGATACCTTTGTTATCTCCTAGCTGGTCAAACGAGGCAATTAGACGAATCGATGAGAATAACAGGGTTGTATAAAGTAACGTATGCTCCTAAAGTGATCGTCATAAACTTCGTTAGGAAATGCTGAAAATACGACATCGAAACTTAATATAAATATACTTAATCATCCCCTACTTTAATCAAATTATGACTTGTATCTTACTTTTAATATCACACTTTATAAACGCACATGCAAATAACACCCAACTCGTGTGAAGTAGAATATTATTATGCATAACAAGTCACACGTTGTCTTATTACTACCAGGGCCGTCTTTGAGGGTGTGCGGGATGAGCGATCGCACAAGGCCTCAAAAATATTAGGGGCCCCAAAATTTGTCTCGTTAACAATATATATTAAACATTTAGATAACTAATTTGCATTATATCTTATAAACAATGATATTTTATATATAACATTTCTCCTCGAAAGATCTCATTATGTAATTTCGCTCAGGGCCCTAAAAAAATTCAAAAATTTAGAGACGGCCCTGATTACTACTAATTTTTTTATGACATGACGTGTTTCTTTTTCCCACTAATGCCTGTTGTTAGATGAGTGGTGTGCCCAAACACCTTAATTCATCTTATTCTATACACACACCAAAACTTTCCTCCACCCATTAAGAGGCATTAATGGAAAAGAGGTATGCTACATCCACAAAGGTTTCACAAAAGAATTTTTCACAAAAGGATTTGACATGCATTGATAGGATGATGGAAAATTAAAAGGAAGAGAGAGAAATGAATAAGATGATTTAATTGGTGACAAGTCATTTTGTGGAAGTTTGTTTGTAAAAATTTTATGGATGTAACATTTTCCAATGAAAAAACCACTTAATTCATATAAAAAAGAAACAACCCGTGTACAAAGAGGTGAGTTCTTGAAATCCTGAATGAAACCTAGGTCTCAATATTATGTTTTAGCTAATTTATGGTGCCATAAGTTGAAATCTATACTGAAATGTATAATAATGTTATGTAAATGTGCCTTATTTTGTAGCAAGCGTGACCATCAATATTTTAAGTTTTAGGCACCCAACAGTCCAAAAATGCATGAATTTTTATTCCATTAATCATCATAAGATTCCAAATTATACAAACAGCTATTGCAATATTTAATTAGCATGATACAAAACATGGGTATATTGATTATTTTTAGAATATGCATGGTCTCATAAACAAAAACAAAGTTAGCATCTTTTGTGTAGACCTGGCCAACATTATTACATGACGATATGCACCTTAAATGCGGAAACCATTCGAATGACATCAAATGTTAATGCAAACGATATCATAATAATTTATGAACATGTGATGCAATAACTTAGTGAGTCAAGAATTTTAAGAGGGACAAATATCTGGCGTTATAAGCTATAACATTAGTGTCATCACCACCCTCTTGGTTTTATAGCTAACGGCGAAAACAAGCCAAGTTGTTCGTGAAAGACTCAAGATTGGA
Source organism: Tanacetum coccineum (assembly GCA_026074375.1). Classification (NCBI taxonomy): domain Eukaryota; kingdom Viridiplantae; phylum Streptophyta; class Magnoliopsida; order Asterales; family Asteraceae; genus Tanacetum; species Tanacetum coccineum. The sequence continues at coordinate 33,119 of BQNB010055755.1, forward strand.
TCCGAAAAAAACTCGAATGAGCTGGAGCTCGAACTCGAGCCTAAGTTGGGACTCTTTTAGTAATCAAGCTCGAGTCTTAACTTTATATGTAAAGATCGACTAGGACCGCAAGCCTAAACAAGTCTTAGAAATATTTGAGTATGCACATGTTGTATGCGTATAACTATGTATTAGGGTTGAGTGTCGAGTCAAAACCAACCCGAACCAACCAAAACCGAACCAAACCAAAAACCGATTTTCGTAGAAAACATGAACCGAGAACCGAACCGAAGTGACTCGGCCGGTTTCGATTTTGTGTTGGCCGGTTCATTTTAGACGATTTAGGTGTGTTTTTCTCGATTATGGCCCGAACTGAACCAAACAGAGCTGAGACGAAACCAAAATCCGAAAACCGAGCGGACTCACATGTTCAACTCGGTTATTCATATCAGTTTGGTTTTCGGTTTGTTTTGTTGAGCCCTACTAAATATGAATGAGCTCAAAATAAATAAATGAGCTCGAGCCCAGTGTAATTAATCAGACGAGTTTAATTTGAGCTTTCTTTCCTTTACGCGTCATAAAAATTGAGTGAGTCTGAGCTTGTGAAATTTATCACAAGCCAGGCTCGAGCTAAATAATTAAGGCTCAAAACGAGCTCGAGCTCGAGCTTTATAGTTATAAACGAGTCGAGCCTGAGTTCTGGCAGGCTCAGACTTAGGCTCGGCTCGGCCTGACACCATCCCTACGTTATCTTATACCAACTAAACAGCTCGAGCTAAATAGTATTTATTGAAGTTATCATAAAGATTAAAATGTTAATTGTATAACTACCATATAAGGTAGAAACAGGCAAAGACTAGCCCATTGGTGCCAAAGCTCGAGCTCTAACTCGTCTCGTTTACGATCATAAGTCTCGAGCTCGAGCTCGTTTTGAGCCTTATGATTCTAGCTCAAGTTTGACTCGTAGCGTGCAAAGCTTATGAAAGCTAGAAATAAACCAGAATCAAACAAGCTCGAGATTTTATGATTGTAAATGTACCGAGCTTAAGCTTTGGTAACCTTAAGCTCAACTATATTTATTTCTACCTTTATCTGGTAGTTATATTATGAAAATTGTAAATTTAAAGATAATATGCGGTAAACTTTTAGCAGTCTTAACTGTTAAGTGAGTATTTGATAGTAAAAGTTTTCACTTAAGTAAGTTTAGTATATCATGTTATTACACTTCTAAAAGTTGAGTATACTTTGAAGTAGAGAAAAATAACTAAAAATGTAAAAGGGGTTAGAATGTGTTATAAATATTTATTTATTATGTGGCTATCCACATTCCGTAACGTTTCAAACATTATGACTCACTAATGGTTGTACTTAATATATTGATGATTAGAGGCTTATATATACGGACTTGTATATATTGTAATGGTATGACTCTCAATGAAATACATGTCTCGATTCTCTCTACTTTCTTCTTCTTCTTCTATACATCAATTATATGTGTTGCTATTAGGTCGTTGTTTCACAACACGTTATCAGCACGATATGCATATAAAGAGATAGAAAAAAAGGTCCTCAGATATATGGAAGATAGGATCCGATTCGGTTGTAGATTACGTTCATGTCACATCGTACTATACAAGATTTATCTTTGTTTTTTTTATTTCAAATGTACGTCTTAAACCTTATCTATATTGAGTTTTGGCAATTATATTACCACATACGTCTTAAACAATTTGCTTGTGGATCTATGTCTTCGAAACTATAAGTGATTTACTATTAAATATCAATTATCTATATATTATGTGAAGTGAATAAGAATGTATTAATTAGTATCTAGTTTTCTTTTATTGATTAAGATTTGATGAATAAATGTTATCTAAACATAGTTAAACATACGATTTAGAATTGTTTGAAAGAAAGCTTGTGGAATCATTATGAAGATATTGAGTAAAATTATTTGGCAAATTTAATTGCTGAAACTTCATATGTAATTTTCCTACCTTTGAGATTATATATGATTAGTTATCGATTATGAGCAATTTGCCTACCTTTAACGACTTATGATATATTTATTTTCCTCATGCATATGTGGTTATTATTTTTATTAGTTGGTATTGGATGAATAATTAAAAAAGCAGTAAAAATTATAAGAGCAAAACTTTGGCATATATATAAGTTATTCTTGGTAAGTACAAAAATTTGGATCTGAGAGTTTTAGTAATGGTTTTTGATCAAAATATAGCATAATATTTAAATAATGTTGATCATAAGGATTTGGTTTTACATGTTAATCAATTGCATTACAGGACGTTTACTATTAATTGTGTTTATAACCTTTCGTCTCTTATTTTTTGATAGTTTCAAATTACCTCTAATTGCTATGAATTTATTGTAGTATAATCCATTGAATTTAATCTATGTTAATTTTGTGCATACGAATAATTTTTCTTGTAAGTATTACATAACTTTGTTGGTGTAAGATAAACACACATTAGGCCTCATATTTGGGTCGCTTTTAAGCACATATATATCCTATATGGCTCATGTTGAAAGATTATTTAGTAATGTCTACACTTGGTTGCTCATTTTGCCACTAATTCACCTCGATTTGATCTTTGTTTCGACAAAAAAAGACACAAAACTATTATGTGAATCTTAAAAACAATATATTCGCTAATGTAATAATCTCATGTGCTTGCTGCTTAGTATGCAATATTATGTTCTATTCTTTTGGCACTTAATTGGCTTTTATTAGGCAAAATCCCGGGTAAATTAGTATACAATTAAGCAAATATCACATACCAACCGAGGTTGTCCCGGATCTCCAAACGTTCCCCATGGACCAATAAATTCGGGGGACGGGTCAAGCGTCGCGACCTTAAACAAGCGCTTCGTGGGAGGCACCCCATGCTTATCAGTAGTAGTAATAAATAAGTGTTTTTGTGTGAGGAGGCTTACATTTTCCATTACCCGTGTTTTGTGTGCTTTGTGTTGTATGTCCAGGATTTCCCGGATTGTGAAGACTCTCGTGCTCGCAGTATCCACAAGAGTTTCACATCCTCAGCTTCATTTTGGGAATCCAATATCCAAATCTAATCGACTAACGTTTTATCTTTTGGCACACTTCATAAACGGCCTTAGATTTACGTAGGTACCCTTTTAAAACATCGAGGACGATGTTTAGTTCTAGTATGGGGGGATCTTCGATTTGATTTTTGCCTGCAGTCGTTGTTATCACGCAATCCCGTTTTTACCACCAAATTTTTGCAAAAATACCAAAAAAATGAAAAAATTTAAAAATTTTCAAAAATAAAATAAGTGTTTTGTCACAGTTTCGACTTTCCTAATGGGTAGAATGAGAATAATTTTTGACTCGATCGGGCGTGTTGAGCCCTAGCTAGTTCCTCAACTTACTGCTTGTAGGCTAAGCTTTCACGAATTCTGTGTTTCGAATTTTAATAAGGTGAAGAACAAGAAGTGATAGAGTTAAATATAAGTTTATGTGCTGAGCAAGATTCTTCTAAAACTTATATGAGTAACTTGTGGCTTTTTCTCCCATTAGCTTCTAATCCACCTAATCATACGTGCTCAATTCAATTCAACTAAGTCAATCAATGTTTTTAGAAAAAGCTTCAAATTTGTAACTTGATTCTTTAAAGCAAGGTTTTTCTGTTCTTAGTAATTTGAAAGATAAAATGCCAAAGAAGCATGAATGAAATATGAAAAAAATGCATGAATATTGAAATTATGCCAATGAAGCATACATTTAAGTATATGGATCAAGTAAAAGATGTGTCGTGATATCCCACTCCGCTAACCACGAGGTGGGGGTTCAAACTAAGACATCTTTACTTCTAGGGATTTGGTGTGTTGTGATATCTCACCAGGAAGCGAGGTCTAGGTGAGGGTTCAAACTAAGACACTTATCCTTAGCCATATTAGGAAGAAGGTGTTGTTGTGATTTCCCACTACGCTAGCAACGGGGTGGGTTTTCAAACTAAGAACATCGGTCGTTGGTTGTGATATCCTACTAGGGAGCGAGGCCTAGGTAGGTGTTCAAACTAAGCAACGCATTCCTAGCTTTAAGAACTTATGATTATAATGATGAAGATGTTGCAAAAAGTTCTACAGTTAAAATCTCGTTCTTTAAAATCAAGTTACAAGGTCCTAATAAGTTGTTGCTTTGAGTCATGATTCATCTTGAATCACGACTATGGAAATAAGTTGATCTATGGTTGAGTTGAAATGAGTACACACATTTAAATCATATATTCATGTTGGGAGTTAAAAGTTCACAAGTCATAAGTATGAGTGCTCAGTATTTAGACTTATATTGACAAATGATCTTGTTTAATTGCTTGGTTTGGAGCTAGTGAAAAATCGGGGACGATGAATTTATCCGTCAGGACATCCGTAGATTATTCTATGGGCGTTTCTCATTCTATGATCCCAGTGTTAATAAAATAAAGGAAGTCAAACAGGTAGTCAAGAAAAGAAAAAGGAAAAACCAAAAATATTAGGGATAGTTAGTGTATAGATAAAAAATGGTGAAAACGGGACTTGTCGAAGCTTTTGATTCTTTAGTTCCCCTTGACAAACACTTAGCTACTTTTCGAGGTCATTAGTCGAGGGGGATTGAGATTCTTAGTTTTCGTTAATGTTTACTTCATAACATTGCGTGAGGACACGACAATACCTTAGTATGGGGGATTTTGGTATGTGTTTAATTACACATACCTTTTACCTTTAAAAACGAGCTAAAATAACCAAAAACGGACTTAAAATGCCAAATATATGCTTGTTTTGCTAATTGTATTGTGCAGGAACGGATAATTAAGAAAAAGACGAAAAACGAAGCCAAAACGACAAAACCGGACTCGGAATGGAAAAGCAAGGAAAAGACAAAGTCAAAGTCCAAGCCCAAGCCTGAAAAAGTCAACCCAAGTCAACCCCGAAGCCAAAAGTCAAGAAAAATAAGTTTAAGGACTAAACTTGTTAAGTCCCTAAACTTAGTTAAAAAGAAAAAAAGAAGGAAATGAAGAGAAGGACTTAAGATGCCAATATGGGAAAGTTATACTACAAGGACTTAAACTGCCAAGTCCCATAAACTTATAACCACCAAGGACGTACGGTGCAACTTGTTATATAACCTTTGGGGGGTTATATTGCCAATTCCTCAAAGATTATTAAAACACAAGGACCATTGGTGCAACAACCACATACAACATCAAGGACCAAATTTGCCAATTTCCCAAACCAACACCCTGTCACCCTTTATAAAACTCCTTTTCCCGCCATAGCCATGACCAAAACCCAAAACCTGTTACCTTTTCCTTCTCCCCATAACACTCAACCTCACACCAATACACCATGGATCAAACCTTACCCTCACCTCCACTAAACCCCTAGTCCTATTTGGCAATCCCACTCTTTTCAAGGTCAATCCAACGTTGGTGATGAATTCTAAAGAAGCACAAAGAGGATTAATGGTCAAGATTGGTTTCTGTCTTGCTCTCACACAACAAACACAAAGGTTTGAAGACTCAGCTATAAAAGAAGAAGAAGACAGAGAAGTTAGTTAGTGTGTTTTTAATTTCAGCTTTCTTTGTAATTTTTCTTATTTTGTACTGTTCATCGAATTAAGCTTTTTAGATTCTTCAACTTAGTTGTAATCTCTGTTTCTTCACTTGTACTCTTTGTTTTTAAAAGCAATAAACCAGTTCAGTTGTGTTTTGTTCTCAAATTCTCATGTTTTAAGCTGTTTTTTAACAATAAGCTTGTGATAAGCTCATTGATGCTTATTACATTTTCTTAAGTTCAAAAGTTGTTCAACACCTGTTAAAAGCTTTTATATACTGTCTTTGTTCATTAGTGTT
>BQNB010055756.1:0-36237 GCA_026074375.1 Tanacetum coccineum
AAGGATGATAATAAGGAAACTGAGTCTGATCCTAAATAAATCAATAAGTAAAAGATAAACCAGGAAAAACTACTATGGAAACCAAAGTTGAATCCATGGTCATTGTTCCTATCCAAACAACTTCTTAATCTGTTCCTTTACTGATTCTTTAGTCATTGATCTCTCATCTCCAAAACCTGTATCTCCTCCCTGTCAAGAACCATTCATTACAACTTTCACCACCAACACCCGCACTACAACGGAGTAGTACAGTTCTTGAAATGGTCAAGTAATGGCTCCTGTGAAAATCAGCTCAGGACCCGCGCCTTCTTTGATGACTCCTGGATACATTAGTTCAGGACTCGTGCAAATCTCAGTTTCTCCAACACCATATGTTCCACCATCCAAGAAAGACTATGAGATCCTGTTGCAACCATTGTTTAAATGAGTACTATAATCCTCTACTACGAATTGTCTCTCCAGATCTGATAGCTATTGTTGCTTCAGGACGCTGTTGGATCAAGTTGGGTCTCCTTCATCAACTACCATTTGAATCAAGATGAACAATTACTAGTACTTCACCAACAAAATCAAGGAGATTCAAATCTCATGCCAATCATCAAGGTGTTCCAAGAATAATTCATGGACATCAAGAAATGCATAATTTAATAAAGCACCCTCATTCATAATATTTCTTTAAACTCTAATTTTGAAGAAACTAATTGACAAGGGGTCATTCCATTAAATTTGCATCATCTTATTCAACTGTTTAATACTATCACTAAGTTGACAAAGAATCACTCATTGGAGAATGTTATTGGCGATCCTTCTCATCCAATTTCAACATAAAGTCAACTACAAGAACATGCCATTTGGAGCTACTTGGGATCGAATGACTTCCAACTCATTCGGTGTGAAACGGTTTGGTTGAGATCTACTATCTTAAAGATAGTTTAAGGTTTCTAAACAATTCTGTTCAGGACCCGTGCCTCAATTCACTCCTGATCATAGCAGTTCAGGACCCGTGCTTTATGAAATGATGTCTGATCAAATCCGTTCAGACCTCTCGCCCAATCAACAAGAGACATCTGTTGACAATATCTCCTCAGACCTCGTTTCAAATAAACAAAAGGCGTCAGATTATGACATCTCTGGCCCCGTGCCCCCAAGGCAAAATGTTGTTTCTTTAGCAGACAAGACAGATTCGTCACAAAAGGAGATGGAATTTCTATTCAATCATTTCTTTGAAGAATATTTCTCTCCAACAAATGTTCATGCTGAAGAAAACAACAATGATCAAGCAGCGAATGCATCGTTTTGACAAGATGAATTTATTAATTCTTTTTGTACACCGGTACAAGACATTGCTGAGTCTTCCTCACGAACATTGTAAGCAAATATGAATTCATTTCAACCACAAAGTCATGAATACCAATGGACAAAAGATCATCCATTAGAACAAGTTATTGGCGATCCTACAAATCCAGTGCAAACAAGACAACAACTTGTCACAGATCTTGAAATGTGTATGCTCACGCTCACCATGAGTACTAAAGAACCAAAGAACATTAAGGAGGCCATGGATGATTATGCATGGATTGAAGCAATGCATATTGATCTTCATCTATTCGACAGACTACAAGTCTGAGAACTCGTCGATAAACCATTTGGCAAGACAGTGATAAAGCTAAAGTGGTTATGGAAGAACAAAAAAGGATAAAGTTCAGACTATTATTCGCAACATATCAATACTTGTAGCTAAAGGCTATGCTCAGGAAGATGGTACTGATTTCGAAGAATCATTTGCTCCAGTTGCTCGTTTGGAAGCAGTTTGGATTTTCGGTTGGACCCAATGCTGCACAAAAGTTCATTTCCAATCTACCAGTGGACGTTAAAACGGCATTTCTAAATGGTCCACTGAAGGAGGAGGTTTATGTTGCTCAGCCAGAAGGGTTCGTTGATGCTGAACATCCAGAAAAAGTCTACCTTTTAAGGAAAGATTTATACGGCTTGAAGCAAGCCCCAAGAGCATGGTATAATGAATTATCCAATTTATTGATGTTCAAAGGCTTTTTTAAAGGTACAATTGGTCTAATTATTTTCATGATAAGATACGGGGAGGACATTCTACTTGTGCAAAATTTCATGGATGAACATAATTTTTGGGTCTACAAACCCTAAATATTCGAAAAGGTTTGAAAAGTAAATGCACAGTAGATTTGAGATGTCCTTAAATGGGAAAATGAAATTCTCTTTAGGACTTTAGATCCACCAGTCCCCAAAAGGTATCTTGATCAATCAGACCAAGTACGCTTTAGAAATTCTGAAAAAGCATAAAAAAATTTTTTTTTACCTTTTGACAATTGTCTTGCATTTGGTAAACACCATTGGATACAAAACCAAATCTAGATGTATATTTGTGTGGAGAACTAGTAGACCAATCTGATTACCATAGTAAAATCAGGTCACTGTGTACTTAACCTCTAGTATACCAGACTTAGTACAAGCAGTATGCTATTGTGCACATTATCAAGCAAAACCAACACAAAAGCACCCAAAAAGGTTAAAAGAATTTTACTATTACATAAGTGGTACCATTAACATGGGACTCTGGTATCTAAAGGTTATGGCTTGATGAACAGCATTTTTCAGACGTTGTTCATGCGAATGCATTGATACTCGCAAAAGCACTTCCGGAGGTTCAGTTCCTAGGTGACAAACTTGTAATGCTGGATGTCAAAAGAACATTATTGCACTGTTAATATCTTCAACATAGGTTAGTACGTGGCCGTTATTGCATGGTGTACAAGTAATGTGGATGAGGACACATTTAAGTTTATTGGCTTCAACACAAAAATTATTAGTTATACTACGGTTTCACAGTCTGCCATAGCAATTCTCAAGCAACCTGTACTGCTCGCTCATACAAAACACATCCATACTTCGGTATCACTTCTTAAAGGAAACAGGTTGAAAATGATATCTATTGAATTATGTTTGTACACGAACTGAATACCAATTAGATGATTAATGTACAAAAGCCTTCCTGAAGGATTTGTTTTTTTTATTTGTCAAAAGGTTGGTATAAAAAATAAACGAGATGTTTGGCTCAAGCAGAACTGGAGGTTTTGAAAATGTATCTGCTTGATATTTAATCTTCATACATCATCTTGTATATTTATATATTTATATATATCATATTTATATATATATATATATTATTATATATATATTTATATATATATATAATGGCTTATGTACATATTATATATATATATGGCTTATGTATATTTTGATGCAATATAACCGGGCCTCATCGTAAAGGAAATAACATCTCCGTGCATTTCTCCTAGCACGAAATGAGCTAGTCTTTTCGGTCTTGACACTACTTAACAAAACATTCAAAGTTTTGAGCTCATGACAATGGCTTGCAGTTATTTCTGACTGCAACCCGCTTTTCAATATGAGGAACGCATGTCGTCGAAAAGACAGCTGTTCCTGACAACGGGTAATTAATTTTTCCCGAGCATGGATTATTTCATATCCACGCATTATAAGAATAAGTGTACGTTTCAGTGCATTTATTTGTCAAAATAAGAGAAATCTTATTTATATTGGGAAAAAGTTGTCTTCACAATGAATCAGTATTTTCAGTAATCACAAAAAGATTTTCAAAGATAATTCGATCACCCAAACAATGATTACAGCTCTTTCAATAGAAAACGGGTCATTATTTGAGGGGGAGAAAGTGTCAAATAATCTTTTAAAAGGTCTTTCAAAAGAAGTCACGGATTAATCAGTTGAAGTGTTTGATAATGACAGATAACCAAGTTTACATGGGAGTTAATCGCATTTTAATCTACAGGTCTTTAGATGTCATTTGCTTTCAATTTTAGGGCTTATTTTCAATTGAAGACTTAGTGAATGCATGATTTAAACTAAATACGAATAATATGCCAAAACTGTCATAGTTATTAAAAAATCTTAGGAATGTTTGGAAATTCTTTCGTAGTTTAAAGAGCCTTGAAACTAATTCTCACAGGATAGATTTAAGTTTATTAATTCTGCGAACACGATCTCAAGCATGTGTGCATACAAGGTTTTGCTAATTCTGAGGTATCAAACCCATCAAGGGGAAGGAGTAAATTCACTGAAAGGTACAACAACTGCACGTGATAGAATCCATAGCCTTATTTCATTTTTGGCCATTCCGGGAAGACAAATGTCTTAACCACAAAGAAAATCAGTGTTTTATCTTGTTACTTTTTGGTGTGCTACTCCAACCACATGGGATATCTTATCATTTATGGTATGCATCAGTTGAGATACTAGGTAAATGTGTTGACAGAAGATTGATTAGAGCATGAGAAGATTGGTTACTGAGACAATTAACGCTTCCTTTAACAGTCAATCACCAAGTGTGTTTTTAAAAGAGTAGAAATATTTTATCTAAGAGGTACATATTGGTATGATAAGTATGATGATTCCTTTGGTTAGTCAGCATCCAACCAGAAGAAATATGTTTATTTGGGTCTTAGTTGACTTAGGCGTTATCATTTCAAAACTAAGAGGGAATAATTGAGACATCCGAGACTTAGTTGACTTTGGTGTTTCAATTTATATCATCACTATCATGTTAGGAGAAATTAGACATCCGGGACTTAATTGTCTTTGGTGTTGCGGTTTGAATTAATTGTGTACTTCAAACATTTGGGCGTCAGACTTAAAGTCTTCTTAATGCGAATTGCAAGAAGGCTTTAAATCTACTCAAGAAAGGATTGTTGGTTCAAGGGGAAGCTAAGACAACTTCCAAACGGAGTGTATCGAGACAGACTATAGATTGCTAACATAGACAAAATGACTATGTCATTTTTGGATTGAACATATTCAGGTCCTCCTCCCCCCCCCCCCCCCCCCCCTCTTCCCCCCCCCCCCCCCCCCCCCCCTCCCCCCCACCCCCTCCCCCCCCCCCCTTCCCCCCCCTTCTTCCCCCCCCCTCCCTCCCCCCAACCCCCCACCCCCCCCCCACACCCCATGTTTCTCATACCTAATCTTGTGTTATATATAAATGTGTAATGTAGACTTAAATATAGGCTAATATAAATAGTGCTTGAGTACAAATTTTCAAGAATTTCTTAGAAAATTCAAAAACTTTCAAAATTACTGTACTCAGCACTATCTTATATATCCCTCAACGATTGAGGAGGAGCATTAATATGTTCCAAACATGGCTTTTGAATAATTGGCATACTTTTCTCCCAATGTTTATAACATATTTAAATCAATTGATATCCAAAATGTCAAATGATTTGAAATTTTTGATAAAGGGGAGAAAATGTGATTAAAATATGTAATGTGATCATTTTACTCAAGTGTATACTCCACCAACATGTGCTAAACAGTTTTGAATACCGATGCACATGTTGAGGGGGAGCGTTTCTAAAAAGCAAAAACAATCGAGTACTAAACACTTTGATAGTTATATCATAAGTACCTGATTGAGTTTTTTAAAGTGGTTTTATGGGCAAGGTGAAACTGTACCAAAAGAACTGACATGTATTTTTATTATCGAAGTTACAAGGTTAGTAAGGCTAGGTACTCATTCCATGACCCGTCCAAAAACCGAGGGATCTACACAGGGACTACCACTAGTGTGAGAAGTCATTAGGTATGATATAAAGGATTAATGTGAGAATAAGGGAATAGTGTCCGAGCTGAGTTGAGCATAGTATGGAATAAACCCAACAAGGTACTAGTCATGAAGTCTCGGTAAGCACTGAAGGGTTTGAAGAATGAAAAAGAATTGTATGGATAAAGGGTGTAAAGAAAGAAGCCCTCCATACACTTAGGCAGAAACCAGGTCAATACATATGCTGTCAGAATCACTTAGATGATTGCTGACATTGAAGTGACATCATGGACCCAGTGATACAATGCACATCCCGCCAAAGCCACTCAGAATCTCTACAAAAGATTTATGTTTCATTTCTTACGGAGACTAAAATGTAATCTATGACTCACTCATCCGAGTAAGTCGTTATTAAAAAGTGGCAGTCGTCCCAGCCTCCGATCACTAAAATCAAAACGCACTTTTGAGTCTAGAGCCAAGAGATCATCAATTAATCTCGTTAGGATACAATTCCAATTTACTTGTTATTCACACATTGTGATTACAAGTTTTATCAAAAGAGTCCTACGCATTATCCTTGTGATTTTGCCAGAACATCCGAGTGATATGAAAGTATTCACAGTGAAGATGGAAATCCTGCTTGAGCAACTAAAACAAGCTCATGGTAGGTGTCTTGTGAGATCCCTTAATGGATCAAAACTTGTGACACCTGGAATACAACAAAATTTTTTATTTTTTTTTGCTCTTGTTTTTGATTTACTTTTTTTATTTACAATCTTATTTTTATTTTCTTTTTTTTTTTTAAATTTTTTTTCCCCCCCCCCCCCCCCCCCCCCCCCCCCCCCCCCCCCCCCCCCCCCTGTTTTTTTTGTTCTTTTTATCTTTTTGATTTTTTCTTTTTTTTTTTACATTTTTCTTTTTCTTTTTTCGTGCGATTCTACATGAATCAAACTTGTTCCAATATACGAATTGATGGTTATTAGACTTTGGAAAACAAATAAAACTTTCGATGTGTTACAAAACTCTTTTGCAAAGTATCGCATCGATTGTTTTTACAAATCAATTTTCTCTTTATTTCTAACTGTTTTATTACAGGAACATTTAAATATAGAGATGGAGATACCGTGTTCCACAAATCAAGTTCCATAACCATGTGCTCATTCTCAAACAACACATTCGAAGATATCATGATGCTTAGGTATATGTTTTTAAAGCTTCCGCAACTCTGAATATTCAAGGCTTTCAAGATCAAGAAAAGTGTGAGCATATCATTTAGAATGACACAAGTTCACAAGACGGCAAAAGTTTACATGATGATGATTAGAGATTATACATGGGATGGATCTCAAAGAAAGCTTAAAGTCACTTACAAAGTCAAAGCTAATGCCTAAAGTCTAAAGTTCAATGCTTCAGATTCACAAGATATGTATAAAATGAAAATCAAATGTCTACGAGCCTATACATAGATCAATCTGAAGATTGAAGAGCTTAAGTTTAGTATTTTCAAGGGTGACCTCCCTTAGGGGGAGATTGTTAGATATTAGAAAAAGACTCGGTCACCCCATGTATTTTACTGTTCATTATAGCTCGTAGTTTAATAGGTAAACGTATGACTTTTGGTATTGAACCGGGTACTAATACCCGGTGTATTATAAGAACTATAAATACCTCTTCCAACTTTGGAAGAGGTAAGCATCTATAAATTTTACACACACTCTTTAGTGTGTTTTCCTTAGTATCTCTCAACCATACTCTCTCTCTAATTTTCTCTCTCTAGATCTCTCTAGATCTATAAATGATTGTGTAAATTCAGGAACCTACAAAACCCAAGAGGAAATTGGATGACTCGTGGTTTAAGGTGAAAGTGTTGCTGGTACAAGCTCAAGTACATGGTCAAATTCTAAATGAGGAGGAACTAGCTTTTTTGGTAGATCCATATATTCCTGAAGGTCAAGCCACATAGACTATCATAACTCACAATGCTGCTTATCAAGCTAATGATTTGGATGCATGTGACTCTGATTGTGATGAACTTAACACTGCCAAAGTTTCCCTCATGGCGAATTTGTCTCATTATGGTTTAGATGCTCTTGTTGAGGTACACAATCATGATAATATGAATAATAATATGATTAATCAAGCTGTGCAGGCGATGCCATCTTTTGAACAGTCGAATGATGTGAACCATTCAGAGACTAAAATAACCAGTGATAGAAATATCATTCCTTATTCTCAGTATGTGATTGAATCACAACAGGCAACTGTACAGAATTCTAACTCCTCTTCACAACAAGATGCATTGATATTATCTGTGATTGAACAACTAAAAACCTAAGTAGTTAATTGTACCAAGATAAATCTGAACATAAAAGTGTCAATGATACTTTAACTGCTGAGCTTAAAAGATATAAGGAACAAGTTAAAGTGTTGAAAGAAGGACAAAATGTTGATTTAAAGAGTAAAGATAACGTTTTAGATTCATGTGCACAGTTTGTAGAGATTGGTCATCGTAAACAAACTCTTTCAAAACATTTAAAAGAAAAGGAATCTTTAATGCAAACGGTTACTCTTCTCAAAAATGATTTTAAGAAAGAAGAATCTAGAAACATTGATAGGGAAATTGCGTTAGAAAAAAGGATCAAACAGCTAGATAATATTGTTTTTAAAAGAGATCAATCTGCACAAACTGTTCACATGTTGATGAAACCTCAGTTTTTCTATGATCATACCACTAAACAAGCTCTAGGTTTTCAAAATCCTTTTTATCTGAAGAAAGCTCAGCAGTTGGAACCAAAGCTTTATGTGGGTAATATTATTGAGAAAACTAATGCCATTGTGATTCTTGACTCCAAAGAGACCTTGTTGCTTGCTGAAGAGAGTCGTTCTAAAATGATTTTAAAACAAAAAGATCCTATGATGTTAGAAAAGAAAGTTAACACTTCTCCAGTAGATTATGCTGTTCTTAACCAACTTTCTAAAGATTTTAAAACACGATTTGTTTCATAAACTGAATTATCTGGTGAACAAGCCTTTTGGTCTCAGAATTCTATGAATTTTCCAGAACCCACTCTTTCTAGTAGACCCACCAATGTTGAGGTTCCAAAAGAACTTCCTAAAGTCAGCATGGTTAATACGAGTTTGAAGAAACTTAAACACTATCTTGCTGGTTTTGATGTGGTAGTCAAAGAAAGAACCACGCCTACAGCTATCACTGAGGGCTCGTGGGGGTTCGAACATACAAAATCTTGTTTTAGGGATGAAATAATTCCATTTGTAAAAGCTCTGAAGGACTTATTTAACACATTCAATCAATATTTGGTTGATGAACTTTCTGAAGTCCAAAAAGTCTTTCATCAAATGGAACAGGCTGTGGAACAACGTCGTTTAGAGTCCAAAACATTTGAAGTTAAAATGAATCAAGTTTTGAACAAAAACGAACGACTCTTGGAATAAGTAATAAGCAAAGATATTGTGAACATAATTGTGAATTCGTCTATGGATAATGCTTCTGTAAATATGTATGAATGTGAAAAGTGTCTCAAACTTGAGACTGAGCTTTAAACGAATTTCATTGAAAAAGAGATTTATGATAAACTGTTTAAAAGTTATACCACTCTTGAAAAATATTGCATCTCTTTAGAAGTTGATACTCAACTTAATCAGGAAATTTTTCAAAGGAACAATTCTGTTTCAAATCAAAGTGCTCTAAGTTTTGATCAATATTTTGAGATAAATGAATTGAAAGCTCAGTCCCAAGAGAAAGACATGGTCATAAAGAAGTTGAAAGAGAGAATTAAATCTCTAAGTGGAAAAAAGAATGAGGATAAGATTAAAAATGACTTAGAGGAGATTGAAACAATAAATATTGAATTGGATCATAGGGTGTCAAAGCTTATTGCGGAGAATTAGCATTTGAAACAGACATATAAGCAACTTTATGACTCGATTAAACCAACACGTATTCGATCCAAAGAACAATGTGGGGGGTTAATTAATCAAGTTAATCTAAGTCTGTGGAAATTTCTGATTTAAATGCTCGTCTTTAGGAACAAGTTTTGGTAATTATAGCTCTCAAGGATGATTTAAGGAAAGTTAAAGGAAAAGCTATAGTTGATAATGCTGTTACAAAAGACACTATTGATCCAGAGATGTTTAAGATTGATGTGGAATATTTAAACCATAGATTATTGAATAATATGTCAGCTCACTCTGATTACCTTAAGCACACTCAGGAAGAAGCTGCGATTCTTAGGGAAATAGTATAACAAGGAAAATCACAAAATCCTCTAAATGAATCCTTAGACTCTGCTTGTAAGTATACAAAACAAATTCAGGAGTTGCTTATAATAGTCGGACAAACCTACCCTAGCATCAACAATACTGATAAAAAATTAGTGGCTGTGAACCCAAAGAACAAGGACAAAAAGGTTAGATTCACTGAGCCCGTCACATCCTCAGGAAACACAAACATAAAAACCTCTTCTACATCAAACCTAGTTTCTAACAAACCTATGTTGTCTTCTACAGGAGTAAAACCGTCTACTAGTGCTAGCGGATCACAGCCTTCAGGCATTACAAAGAAAGATAAGATTCAGCAAACATCAAGTAGTACTCAGAAGAATAAAGTAGAAGCCCACCCTAGGAAAGTTAAATCTAGTTTGAAAAATAAGAATTGTGTTGTGGAACCTAAAGGAACTACTAATGTGCAGCATTCTAAGCTTAATGCGAATTCTGAGCTTAAATGTGTTAAGTGTAATGGTTGCATGCTTTCTGATAATCATGATTTGTGTATTCTTGATTTTATCAATAATGTGAATGCTCGTAGAAAATCTAAATCCGTTAAGAAGAATTCAAAGAGAAAAGTTTGGAAACCAACAGAAAAAGTGTTCACAAATATAGGATATACTTGGAGACCTACTGGTCGGACCTTCCTTATAGTAGGAAATGCGTGCCCTTTAACTAGGATTACCACAACTAATGAAGTGCCCCTAAGGAAACCAATTGCTCTAGAAAATGAAACACCTAAGCCTGTCGTAACATTGGTTTACTCAAGGAAACCTAGGAAATCTAAAACTAATGTTCCTGTTAGCAAATCTAAGGTTCTTAAATCTGTATCTGCTAACAAAAAGGAACCTAGTCAATCTTGGGGATCCATAGTTTTTGATGTTCCATATTCCTCTCTTGATGAATGCAGGTCGTCCAAATTATTCTTTGGTATTTGGACCTCGGCTGCTCCAAGCATATGATCGGAGATCTCTCTCAGCTCACAAATTTCGTCAATAAGTTTTTCGGTACAGTCAAATTCGGAAATGATCATGTGGCAAAGATATTGAGTTATGGTGATTATCAGATTGGGAATGTTACGATTTCAAGGGTTTACTACGTGGAAGGACTTGAACACAACTTATTCTCCGTTGGGCAATTTTGTGATTCGAACCTTAAAGTTGCTTTTCGTCAACACACATGCTTCATTCGTAATTTAGAAGGTGTTGATCTATTGACTGGATCTCGAGGCAACAATCTGTATACTTTGTCTTTTGGAGATATGATGGCGTCCTCTCCTATATGTCTCTTGTCAAAGGCCTCAAAGACTAAATCATGGCTATGGCACCGACGTCTGTCTCATCTGAAATTTGGTGCAATCAACCAATTAGCCAGACACGGTCTTGTTAGAGGTCTCCCTAAGCTTAAATTTGAAAAGGACCATCTGTGTTCTGCTTGTGCAATAGGTAAAAGAAAGAAGAAACCCCACAAACCTAAATCTGAAGACACAAACCAAGAGAAACTCTATATTTTGCACATGGATCTTTGTGGACCAATGCGTGTCGCAAGTGTCAATGGAAAGAAGTACATCCTCGTCATTGTCGATGATTACTCTCGATTCACATGAGTTAAGTTCTTAAGGTCAAAAGATGAAGCTCCAGATTTCATAATCAAGTTTCTTAAGATGATCCAAGTACGGCTTAAAGTGCCTGTCTGAAGAACCAGAATAGATAATGGAACTAAATTTGTTAATCAAACCTTGCGTGAATATTATAAGAAGGTTGGCATCTCTCATGAAACATCTGTTGCTTGCTCTCCACAGCAAAATGGTGTCGTTGAAAGACGTAATCGTACGTTAATCGAGGCTGCCCACACAATGTTAATTTATGAAAAAGCTCTGTTATTCTTATAGGCAGAAGCAATTACTACCGCATGTTACACCCAAAATCGTTCCATCGTACGTCTTCGTCACGGCAAAACACCATATGAGCTTTTACATGACAAACCTCCCGACTTATCATTTTTCCATGTATTTGGTACACTCCGCTATCCGAAAAATGATAGTGAGAATTTGGGTAAGTTACAACCGAAGGCTGATATTGGTATTTTCATTGGTTATGCACCTACAAAGAAAGCATTTCGGATTTAAAACCGACGTACCAAACGAATCATTAAAACAATTCATGTAGACTTTGATGAGCTAACTGCGATGGCTTCTGAACACAACAGTTCAGGACCCGCACTGCATGAAATGACTCCTGCAACAATCAGCTCAGGACTCGTGTTAAACCATCCTCCTTCAACAACGTTTGTACCACCTTCAAGAACTGATTGGGATATATTGTTTCAACCGCTGTTTAATAAATTACTCACTCCTCCACCCAGTGTTGATTATCCAGTCCCTGAAGTCGTTGCTCCAATTCATGAAGTAGTAGCTCCAGTTCCCGTTGTATAAACCGAATCACATTCTTCAACAAATGTTGACCAAGATGTACCATCATCAAGTAACTCTCAAACAACACCCAAAACTCAACCTCCGAACATTCCTTACGATGTTGAAGAAGACAATCATGATATTGAAGTTGCACATATGGGTAATGATCCGTACTTTGGTATCTCTATTCTAGAAGTTCATTCTGATCAATCTTCATCATCGGATATTATTCATACAATTGTGCATCCCGGTCACCAAATTTCTGAACATAATAGAAAATGGACTAAGGATCATCCACTTGAAAATATAATCGATGAACTCGATAGACCAGTTTCCACAAGGCTGTAATTACATGAGCAAGCTCTTTTCTGTTACCATGATGCTTTCCTTACTACTGTTCAACCCAAGACGTATAAAGATGCTTTGACTCAATCCTACTGGATCGAAGCAATGCAAGAAGAGCTCAATGAGTTCGAACACCTTGGAGTATGGGAGTTCATACCCCGACCAGATAAATTCATGGTTATTACTTTGAAGTGGATCTACAAAGTGAAGCTAGACGAACTGGGAGGCATTCTAAAGAATAAGGCTCGGTTAGTGGCTCGTGGTTACCGTCAAGAAGAGGGAATTGATTTTGAAGAGTCTTTTGCTCCGGTTGCAAGATTAGAGGCTATAAGGATTTTTCTCGCGTTTGCCGCTCACATGAACATGGTCGTCTACCAAATGGATGTGAAGACTGCGTTTCTGAATGGTAATCTGCTGGAAGAAGTTTATGTTAGCCAGCCGGATGGGTTTGTGGATCCAGATAACCTAAATCACGTGTACAAGCTAAAGAAAGCTCTTTATGGGTTGAAACAAGCTCCACGCGCATGGTATGATATGTTGTCTTCGTTCTTGATATCCCAAGACTTCTTCAAAGGCTTAGTGGATCCTACTCTGTTCATCTGCAGGGAAGGCAAGGAATTACTTATGGTATAAATATATGTCAATGATATTATCTTTGCTGCATCTACACCTGAACTTTGTGACCTATTTGCTAAAATCATGTGTTCAAAATTTAAGATATCTATAATGGGCAAAATCTCATTTTTCTTAGGACTACAGATTTCTCAAAGTCCCAAAGGCATCTTTATTAACCAGTCAAAATATGCCCTTGAATCTTTAAAGAAATACGGTTTTGAATCTTGACCCAGTGGATACTCCCATGGTGGAAAAATCCAAACTGGATGAGGATAAAGAAGGGAAAGCCGTTGATCCGTCACACTATCGTGGCATTGAGTGGCACCTCTTTATCTCACAGCCAGATAACAGCCAGTAGACCTGACCTACAATTTGCTATATGCATGTGTGCCCGGTATCAGGCTCGGCCTACCGAAAAGCACTTACATGCGGTCAAAAGGATCTTTCGGTATCTAAGAGGAACCGTAAATCGGGGACTATGGTATCCGAAGGATTCTTCGATTGCTCTAACAGCATTTGCAGATGCGGATCATGCTGGTTGTCAAGATACAAGACGTAGCACATCTGGTAGTATGCAGTTCTTGGGAGATAGACTTGTTAGCTGGTCATCAAAAAGGCAGAAAAGCGCTGCGATATCCAGTACGGAAGCTGAATATATTGCTTTGTCCGGCTGTTGTGCTCAAGTCCTTTGGATGAGATCACAGCTTACCGACTATGGCTTTGGATTCAATAAAATTCCAATGTACTGTGATAACAAAAGTGATATTGCCTTATGCTGCAACAACGTTTAACATTCAAGATCGAAGCATATAGACATCATATTTCACTTTATCAAGGAGCATGTTTAGAATGGTGTGATCGAACTTTACTTTGTCAATACGGAGTATCAACTGGCGGACATCTTCACTAAAGCTCTTGGCAGAGAAAGAATTGAATTTCTTAACAACAAGCTGGGAATGCAGAGTTTTACGCCGGAGACTCTGAAACAATTGGCAGATGAAGTTGATGAATAGTGGTGGTACCTATTCAAAATATCCTGTATGATATGTATATATATTAAAATCCTAAAAACCAAAAAGATTTTTCATCTTTCAAATTTTTATAAAAACAAAATACAAATATATAAAATTCATAAAACCAAAGAAAAAATTAAAAAATGAGAAAAGTATAAAAAGAGGTAATAATGACATGTCTTCTGAAAATCGATAACATTTACGGTCTTAGAAATGTCATTCAATAATGATATGAAGCTGTAAATGAAGTTCGAGCAAAAGTTCCTAATGTTTTCAAAACATGCCAAATGGCTTGCTATTATTTCAGATAGCAACCTGGTCATCATCTTAAAGGCAAGTATTCCGTCAAAAAGGAAACTTGACCTCTCAACGGGAATTTATTCTCGGGCATGGTCTACTTTATGACCATGCAAAGGCTTGTGTTTACTTTGCAACACAACTCGTGCTTCTTATATTTCTATAAGTGTACGTGTCAGTGCGCCTATGTGTTCAAATAAGAGAAATCTTATTTTGGTGTTTGTCTTTCAAAGATATAACATTGCTTCATCAGAAAATGTTTTTTCAAAGACATTTGACCTCTCAAACAACGACTACAGCTCTTTAAATAGAAAACGGGTCATTGTTTGAGGGGAAAAAATGTCAAATATCTTCTTCATAATGAAAACGTGTTTAAAAGGAAAAAGGTTTTTAAACAATAACATAATATCATTCTTTAAAAAAGTTAATTAAGTTTAGCTTATGTGTATCTTATATGTTATGTGTTTAAACCCTTAGGCAATAATTTTGCAAAAATTAAGTCTATAGGTATGATGGTATAAAAACATTAGGGACTCTTTGTGCTATGGGTTTAACTTATCTATGCCTTATAAAACTTAAATATGCAAAATGAAAAATGTCTATAACTACAGGGGTCAAATAAGTAAAAATAATAAAAATACCCTATGCCCCATTCCACCTTCTTCGTTCCCTGTACACACAAACACACACTTAATATATTTTTCCTCTCACTCACCCCACAAACGATCGCCATTCTCCAAGCTTCCATTTCTAGTTGATCTCGTGCATTAAGGTATAAAAGAAATGTGTTCTCCACATCTTAAACAACTCACATCTCAAATGAATTGAGATTTAACAATGATTTGATGTTGAAAACCCTAAAAATTGATTTAGGGTTCCTTAAAATCAAAACTTTGTAAAACTTTAAATTGATTGAGGCGTTTAGTTTGTTTAGGTGTCATTATCACTCATGGAAATCAGTTTTGTGTTTTGTTATCATATGAATTAGTTATGGATGATTTTGTATGCGTTAATTTGGGGGTTTTGGGGTAGAAGGTTTATTGTTAGTGGGTTAAGCATGGGGAAGGTTGTTTCATCAATATTGAATATGTCTGAGCATCTTAAGATGATATACATAGTATAACCTTGATGAACAGTTCATGTTCTTGTTCGATTTTATTGTGTATGACCTATTCGTTGTTGCTTATACATTGTATCCATGTTTAAAAGTGCTTATAAATGTCACTAAAATAGTTAAAACTAATATAAATGATTAACCCGTGAACAAAAATCATGTTTGTAAAGTTATATGAGAAACCGATCTAGTCGTTTTTCCTTTTGGGAACCGATCTAGTCAATATCCTTGGGAACCGATCTAGTTATTTTCTTTGGGAACTGATCTAATCAAACCCTTTTGGAACTGAACGAGTCAAATTCCCAAAAAGAACCGATATAGTCAAGACACTTTAGGAACCGATCTAGTCAGTCCCTTAAGGAACCGATCTAGTCAATCTTCTGTAGGAATCGATCTAGTCAATCTTATGTGGGAACCAAACTAGTCAGTACCTTAAGGAACCGATCTAGTCAATCTTCTGTAGGAACCGATCTAGTCAATCTTAGGTGGGAACCGAACTAGTCAATTCCTTTTGGAACCGATCTAGTCAATCTTATTTGGGAACCGATCTAGTCAATTCCTTTTGGAACCGATCTAGTCAATCTTCTTTAGAAACCAATCTAGTCAATTCCTTTTGGAACCGATCTAGTCAATCTCCTTTGGAAACCGATCTAGTCAAAATCCTTTTGGAACCGATCTAGCCATTCTTTTTAAGGACCCGATCTAGTGAATGTTTTAACAACTTATCTAGTGAAATCTTTAAGAAACAAATCCAATAGATTTAGACCAAAAACACTTAAGATCAAAATTCCAATTTGAAGGCAAATTAAAACTTAACTTAGTAGGCTAATTAAAATTGGTTAATTATGCTATCTAATTAAGTTAAAATAGGCTTAAATACAAGGTAAAAACAAGGTTTACTAATATTCAACTCAGGTTATCTAAATTCTCTACTAGTTAGAAAAACCACGATTCCTAAATTGTTAAAAAGGTTGCCTTAATCCATTAAGCATGTAAGTCTATCTAAGTTGCCATTTAGAGGAATATATCTTCACAAGTGCTAAAAGTCTTAATGGTCCTAATTTTCACAACATGATTAAACAAAAAAGGTCTATATAGTTATATGTAAACTTGGTTATATAAAAAAACTGTATTGATTCTTTCTTAAGCAGAACCATGGACATCACAAGAGCTGAACAATTTGCATTGGATGACGCTTTAGTTGCTCCTGCCAACCGACTCAAGATTGGCAAAAGTAATCTTCGACTAAGCTTAGACCTCAAGTCTAAAGAAGCAACTCTTCAAGTGGTCTATGATGTGTTGAAACTTACTCCCTTCTACAAGGCATTCCAGATCTCAGCTGATGTTCTAAAAATATACATGCAAGAGTTTTGGGCCACTGCTATAGTTCATCATCACTCGATTCGTTTCAAGATGAACAATAATCTTGAGTACTTCAGAGCAATACTTTAGATATGCCTTAAACTCACTAATCAGCAATTTGAGGAACTACCATTTGAAGAGGCAATTCTCACATTTCTAAGAAATCTTGGACACAATGGAGAGATTAAAATGATCACCGATGTCAATGTCAACAAGTTGCATCAACCTTGGAGATCATTTGCTGCGGTTATCAACAAATGTCTGAGTGGAAAAAGTACAGGATATGACAGTATTCGACTATCTCAAGCTCAAATCCTCTAGGGCATGTACCATAAGAAGAACGTAGACTATGCCTACCTTCTGTGGGAAGATTTCGTTTATCAAGTAGAGAACAAGAATGTCAAGAAGAGTAATGAGATGTACTACCCTCGCTTCACCAAGGTCATCGTCAACTTCTTCATGACTAAGGATCAATCAATTCCAAGACGAAACAGTGTAAATTAGAACCATGCCAGGGATGACTACATGTTTACCACGATAAAGGTTCTCTCCAGGCATGATGATACACAGTTGTATGGTGCCATTTTGCATAATGCATTGACGAATGACGACATCAGAAACTCCGAATCCTACAAAGAGTACTATGCCATTGCTTCAGGAGCTGAACCTCCAAAGACAAAAGAAAGGGTCAAGAAGAAGCAAGTTGGATCAGACAAGACAATGACTTCTCCAACTACAAAAGGCAAAAGACTCAAGTCTTCAGCAAAGGCGGCTATACCTGCCAAGAAAAAGCAACCCGCAAAGACGTCTAAAGCTAAACGTCTAACAGTGCTATCTGAGGTTGATTTAACAGAAGAAGAACAATTGAAGCTAGCCAAAAAAGAAGTCTGATACAAACTCATAGCTCTCACGCTAGCGGCTCAGGTGCAAATGAATGAACTGGTGTCACACCAGGGGTTCCCGATGTACCTACTTATGACTCTGAAGATGAGCAGATTTCTTGGAAATCCAGTGAAGAAGACGATGATGATGAAGTGAATGAGAGTGAAGATAATGATGATGATTGATTTGTCCCCCTTAATATATATATATATTTATATATTATATATATATATATATATATATATATATTTATTATATATATAAATATATATATATATATATATATATATATATATATAATATAATATAAATATATAAGAATAATATCAATTAAAGTATAGTGAGAAGAATTCCAAGAGGCTTCTAGAAGATTACTTTTACCCAAAGTAAAATCTAAAAAAAAACCCTTTCCGGGTCGTTTCCTGACGAGGCGTGAATTAAAAATCGTGATTAAGTTCATGATCGCGTGTTTGAATTATCAAATTTTGATTTGAGATTCTATTTCTACAAATAAGATGCAAAAACAAGTGAAGCAAGCCTAAAACGAAAGCAATTAAAGTTAAAACACGAAAAACAATAACGGGATCTAAACCCGAGCTTTAAAAATCTAAACTATCAAATTTTAACCCTACAAAAGCAAATTTAATTTTTAAAGGTCCTAAATAATAAAAGAAAATTAAAAAAAAAGAATTATATTTTTTTGACTTTTATTTTATTTATTATGAATTAAAAACTGATTTAATCTAAAAAATTAATTAAAAATACTAAACTAATTTATAAAAAACTAAAAAATTCACGAAAAGTACTTTGAACTATGCTAATCCTAAGAAAATAAAGTGGGTTCAACAGCTTTATGGAATAAGCTGGAAATAAGCCTAAAAAGGCTTATAGCTTAAACTGGCAAATTGGTGTTAAATATTAAATTTATCAAACTATAATCGAAAAAGACCCAAGGGCAAATGGTAGTGGAGTGTGTGTGTAAAACGTTTGGGAGTTAAGGTTGAGGTCCCGGGTTTGAAACTGGGGCCTCCCTATACTCCCAAATGTTTTTATTTTTGAAAATTTATTTTTACAAAAGCTTCTAATAAGCTTAAAGACCAACTTTAATAAAGGAAATATTTTTAGAAACTTAAAATAACCTGAAATAAGCTTATGAAAATGACAGTGGCTTATTATAACTAAGTTACTCTTAACTAAAATCTTTTTACTTTTGAAAACTAAATAAGCTCAAGGCAAAACAAAATAAGCTAAATCAGATACTAAGCTATGTCTAATAAGCACCTTGAACTAGAAATAAGCAATACAAATAAGCTGGAAAGCATCTAAAAGCCTTAAGACAGTTTAAGAAGAAAAAGCTTTAAGCCTTAATTGATTTTGCTTATAAGCTTGAATAAGCTCAAACCTAAGCTAAATAAGCTAAAAGGGCGTTAAACCTAACCTAATAAGCAAAACTAAGTATAAGTAAGCAAACCTTACAGCTCAAACACTTAAATAAGCAAGTAAACAATTTAGCTAAAACACAACTAAAAACAGTCTAAGGAGGCAACTATAAGCTAATTTTTAAGCTACAAAATCAATAAGTTAATGTCTAAAACCTCAAAACAGATAAGCATACTACTATAAGCTAATAGAATAAGCAAAAATTAAACAGTTTGAATAACTAATAACTAATAAAAAGACTTTTGAAAAAGGCTGTTTACCCTAAATCCTACTTTTTTTTGGTTTTTTCAAGTTTTTATAAAGACTAAAAGAGCTAACTGCATCCCATCTTTTAAGCTAGTAAAAGAGTTTTAAAACCCAAAATAAGCTCAAACAGATTGAGCTTATATACCAATGAGCTTATGTGATGAAAATTAGAACCTAAAACATCTTTTAACTAATCTAAATCTGAGATCAAAAAGTGTTGACCCAGCTTTTGAAAAACTTAAACCCACTATGACAGTTTTGACCCAAAACCAAAAATGACAATACCAAACCTTAAGACTTTGTTTCTAAAGAAGATTTAGACCAAAATGAAGTATGAAAAACATCTTAAAACAACTTAACAACCAACTCTTAATTACAAGAAGTTTGAGGAACTTTCAAAACCACAAATTTTAGAAATTGATAGACAAAACTTAGAAATTGAATTTTAAACCTTAAAATCTTTTGAAAACTGATTTAAAGAACTTAAAGGAGCTTAACAAAGCTGGCTTGTAAACCAAAGTGGACTCAAGCAGTACTAACATGGGTTAGTACTGCTTGTGCTAAACACCCCTTAAAATTTTTTAAATCCATTTTAAGCTTATAAAACATAGATTTAAACCAACTTTTGTAAATACCAGATGTTTACTAAGTATAATAAGCAAAAACAAGCAATATTCTACCACAATTAAGCAGTAAACAACAAGCTACATAAAAAAGCTAAAATAAGCTAAAATAGGCAGTTTTATACTAAAACCTTGATGTTGTTTAAGACATCGCGGTCCATGCACTAGTCACGCACTGCTACGGCACTGGCTAACTCTGAAGACAACATTACTTGCTTTCAACTGAGAAAACAATCGTTTGTTCTTGAATTACAAACTTTTTTTGTTTTTTTTTTTTTTTTTTTGATTTTGTTTAAATAATTTTCAACACATCTTGTGCACTTCTTTCCAAAAATTGGCCACCAACAGCATAATTTAAAAATCTGATCGATGGGTTTAAACAATCATAGAAGGTATCGAGTTGATGCAATTTGGTAAAACCGTGACGTGGGCATGCTTGAAGGAGATCCTTGAAACGGTCCCATGCTTCACTAAACGTTTCTTCAAACTTTTGTTGAAAATTTGAAATTTCATTCCGGAGATTTGTTGTTTTTGAGAGAGGAAATAACTAGTTAATAAACTTGGACACAAGATCGTCCCAAGTGAGAATATAACGAAGAGGATCTCTGTCGAGCCAAATTCGGCCCGGACCAGCGATAGAAAAAAGAAAAATCATAAGCTTAATCTATGTCTTCAAGCAATCTTTGTACTTAACTTAGAAGTAAATCTTGTTAAATAATATCAAATATGAGCATGATGATCTTCTTTCTCAAAACTGAAGAATTGTTATGAAGTTACAAGATTGATTAACTAGGCTGAGCTCAATGCTCTCAGCGGGAATTGTGGTACTACGCTTGCCTCCGCATAACCCTCGGTGGTGCACGATTAATTCCGCAGAACGTACGTTGGAACGGCAATCGTAACTACGGGAGGTCTCTACAAGAGATAACGGTTTTGACTCTTGTAAGTAGAACGTCTACGATTATGACGTTTCAAATCGTAGAAGTAGGATCGAAGAAGGTTCACAAACGAAATATTGACGAAGAGCGAGTTTGCCTACACTAAAAAACAAAAAAAGAGAAAATAAAAAAAAAGAAAAATATTTAGTAACCGATAACATAAGTGTACGGTAACTCTCTAGAAAACCGCACAAAGAAGCGGAGGAGCGGATGAAAGCGCGAAGGCTATTAAAAAACCTTCTCCTTTTCGGGTCGACGTTCGTAGATCGACCCACCTTATACCTCCTTATAGTTTCTTATCTAACAGGAGAGCGAAATTCACAAGTGACACAAACGGTTGATTTTGTTATTTTTCAATTTTTTTGGAAATTTTTGAATTACTTGATCATAGCAGAAAATATTCACAAATGAAAAGCATAACTTATGTGTAAGAGGTCTTCATACACTAATCTCAAACGTACACCATAACGTTTCACCAAGCCCTCACCGGCAGCACCCAAAAATTTGATTTTGAAAACTTAACTATCTTATACATATAACTTAATATACATATATATAAACATTAAAATCAAATATCATTAATAAGAAGAGTAGAGTATTCAGTAAGGATTCTAGAATATTACTTTTACCCAAAGTAAAATCCAAAACCTTTCCGGGTCGTTTCTCGATGAGGCGTAAATTGAGAATCGAGTTTAAGTTCGTGATCACGTGATTGAATGATTCAATAATTTTTTAATTCTGTTTCTACAATTAATATGCAAAATCAACTAAAAGCAAGCTAAAAACGAAAGCAATTAAAGTTAAAACACGAAAAACGATAACGGGATCAAAACCAGAGCTTTAAAAACCAAAATCTCCAAATTTTAACCCTACAAAAGCAAAATTAATTTTTAAAGGTCCTAAATGATAAAAGAAAATTAAAAAAAAGAATTAATTTGTTGTCTTTTATTTTAATTATCTGAATTCATAAACGATTTACTCTAAAAAATAAATTACTAAATACAAACTAATTTATAAAAAACTAAAAAATTCACGAAAAGTACTTTTGAACAATGCTAATGCCTAGAAAAATAAAGTGTGTTCAACAGCTATATGAATAGCTGGAAATAAAGCCTGAAAAGGGCGTTTAGCTTTAAACCTGGAAAAATGGTGTTAAATATAAATTTATCAAACTAAAAACGAAAAAGACCAAGGGCGAGATGAAGGTGGAGGTGTGTGATACACTTTTGGGAGATAGTTGAGGTCCCGTGTTCGAAACTGGGCCTCCCTATACTCCCAAATGTTTTTATTTTTTTAAATTTCTTTTTGCAAAATCTTCTAATAAGCTTAAAGACCAACTTTCATAAAGGCAATCTTTTAGACACTAAAATAAGCCTGAAATAAGCTATGAAATGACAGTTTACACTTAAAACTTTAAGGCTTTTGGAACACTTAACTGAAATTGCTTATAAGCTTTAAATAAGCTCACGCCTAAACAATACTAAAAGGACTATAAACCTAACCTAATAAGCAATCCTAAACACTAATTAAGCAAATCCAATAAGCAATAAGCTTAGAAATCAAATAAGCAGTTTTGGGCTAAAAGTTATAAAACAGCCTATAAGGGCACTTTTAAGCTAAAAATTAAGCTAGCAAACCAAAAAGCTAATGTCTAAAAGCTCAAAACAGATAAAGCTACTACTAAGAGCTACTAGAATAAGCAAAAATTAAGCATTTTGAAACACAATTAAGCCATACAAAGTAGAAACAAAGTGACAAATGACTATAACTATTATGAACCATTATAAGCTAAACTGAATGGATTTTTCAACACTCATAAGCATTTTTCGACTAAATAAGCTTATCAGACCAAATCCTCAACTAATAAGCATATATGACAAGGTTTGAACAAACAAATTAAGCTAAAAAAAACTCTTAAAAGCTAAAAGGTAAACATGCAAAAATAAGCAGTTTTAAAGAACAAATGGCTAACTTTGAGCTTGAATTGGGACCAATTAAGCACTTGGATTAAGGAAGAAAATCCAAACAGATCAAATTTGACATTCAAGGAACATATTTAAGCCAAAAAATAAGACCAAGAGTATGAAAATCAAGCTGAAAAGCACTGAAAAAGATATCAGGATTTATGACCATAAAACAGTCAGTATCCAAGATTTTGTTTGGAAAATTGCAATTTAGCCACTCACATTAAACTAGCATAAGTGTTTTAAAGTTCTAACAAGCCCAAATATATTTTAGCTTATAACCAATAAGCTTATGTCCATGATTTTCAGGACCTAAAACAGACTTCTACTATTCTAAAATTAAGATTGAAAAATTACTTTTTATAACTTTTGAAACTAAGCTTACTTGACAGATTGTATGCTAAAACTACAAAGGACAATTGCAATCTTATACTAAACCATCCTAATGTTTATTAGCATAAAAAAAGGCACTAAAAAAACAATTTAAGCAAATCCAAGCATATAACTAGATTAAAAAGCAAAATTGCCACAGATTCAAACCATGGTTACAATAAACCTTAAACTAGATTTTTAGACTTTGAAAACTTATCTAAGCTGACTCATAGGCTTAATTTGAGCTTTTCAAATTTGACTTAAAGGTCAAAAGACACTCAAGCAGTATTAACTCATGTTAATACTGCTAGTGCCAAACACCCCTTAGGAAAATGAAAAACCATATTAAGCTTATAACATTTTAATAAAAGCTACAAAAAGCTAAAACAGATTAAACACAGTATTAACCAAGGACAAATAAGCACATTTCAACCACTAATAAGCACTTGATAATAAGCAAACCAAATAAGCAATTTTTAAGCTAAAAATGCAATCTTAATAAAAAAAACATGAACAAATGAAATCTAAACTATAAGCAAGCATGAATAAGTAATAAGCAACACTAATAAGCAAAAATAAGCAAAGATAAGCAGTGAATAAGCAGTAAATAAGCAATAAGCAGTTTTAAGCTAAAATGAGAAAAGTGAAAAGTACCTTGCCCTTAGCTCTAAACAAGGGCAAACAAGCTCTCAAGGAGCTAATCTACAAGCTCCAGCTTATTAAAGATAAGCTGGTAAAACCCATAAGCCCTTCCCTTTTTGGCTTATCTTCCATTTTAGCTTTTTAAGTGATTTTGAGTAAAAATGGCTTAAACACTATAAGTTATGGAATAACTTATAGTGCTTAAATAAAATAACTTAAGTAAGTAAACAAGAGCTTATCAGAGTTTAAACAAACATTTTCATATCATAAAATTACATTAACTTAAAAACAAGATTTAACATAAAAACCTCTAACTTTCATTAAACTTTTAAAAAGAGTACAAGTCATGAAAATAAATTACAATAAGCTGAAATAAACTAAGTTAAGCTGTGTAAAAACTAGATTGCCTCAAGGGCTTACAAGAGTCCTATTTATAGAGGATAAAGAAGGTCTTGGGGTCTTCTCTTTGTGCTAGTTCTGTGAGAGGGATGAGAGGGTGTGCTTCTTGTGCAAGTGAGCTCGAAACCATCATCATATCCATCCATTTTTCTTGTTCACCAAGTAGTATGATCACAGCCCTAGATTCCTTGTCCTTGTTCATCAACAAATGAGAAACCATAGGATTGCCAAGGTGGAATTAGCACCTTGTAGAGTGGGGTTGCCTTGTGAGAGTGATGGGTTTGTTTTGGGGTGTAGGGGTCGAGGTGAGAGTGATGGGTGAATAGTGAAAATGGCGAGAAAGGGGTGTATTTGTTTTGGTTGATAACAGGGTTAGGGGACAGGGTGACGGGGTTAGTGTATGGGGACTAATGGTGTAATTGGCTAAGGACTAGCAATGTTAGTCCATAAGGACTAACGATGCAAACCCGAGGACTTATGGTGTAAAAGGTTTTAAAGGTGTTATGTTTAAGGGTTAATGGGCTTTTGGTTTGGGCCAGATTTTTAATAAGAGGATTCAAGCTTATACTTTGGGCTTTTAATTATACAAAAAGGGTTAATGGGCTGGCTTGGCCCATTAACTTGGGTACGGGTTGGCTTGATAAGATTTCTTCAGTTTCGGCTTCATCTTTGACTTGTTGACTTTGACCTTGACTTTTTATGCTCTTTCCAATCCCGTGCTTGGTTTTGTCGGTTTTGTATTTGTTTTTGTCCTTTAGTGAATATCCGTTGCCTACACAACCATAAATCACAAAACATACAAATACAATGCATTTTTGATATATTTTGGTCATTTTAGGCTTGTTTTTATAGGTAAAAGGTATGTGTAATTAAGCACATACCAATGATCAAGATGGCAACGATGCTGATAATCAAGATGATGATGGTCAGGAATATGATGTTCAAGATGATCAAACACAAGATGATGATAATGAGCAAACTGATTCAGACAACGACGGTGATGACTTTGTTCATCCTAAGTTTTCAACTCATGATGATGAAGCAAAGCAAAATGAAGAAGTAAATGAAGAAGATAGCTTTGATCCAAGGGTTCAAACACATTCTCATGTTGAATCCACTGATGATGAAGACAGTGATGAAGAAATTCAAGATGCAAATGTTGAGGGAGATAAGATAAATGAAGAAGAGACAAATGAAGAGGCAGAAGTGGTTGCATTATACAGGGATGTGAACGTCAATCTGGAGGGACGAGACACTGAAATGACAGATGCTCCAAGCACTATTGTTCAAACTACTCAAGTAATAGAAGACACTCATGTGATCATAACTCCAGTCAATCCTGAAGGTCAACAACAAAGTTCTTCTGTATCATCTAGCTTCGTTTCAAACATGCTCAACCCTAGTCCAGACACAGGTATTGACTCTTTATTTAAACTAAACACTGAGTCAACTTCACTGGTAGATGTTCTAGTTACTGCTATTGCTGAGCCATCTCTTTTGTCTATAACAACTCTTCCTCCACCACCCACTCCTCTCATCACACATCTGTACCAAGCACCAGTTCGTACACCAGCAACTGTTACAAGCTCCTTCCTACAAGATCTTCCCAACTTTGGCCCTTTATTCGGGTTTGACCATAGACCAAAAACTTTGGAAACCGACTTCTCTGAGTTCAAGCAAACGAACCAATTTTCTAAAGCAGTTTCTTCCATTCCTAACATTGTTGACAAGTACATGGAAACCAAGATGAATGAAGCCGTCAAAACAGCTATTCAATTGCAATAAGACAGACTCAGAGATGAAGATCAAGCCGAAAACGAAGACTTCCTTAATTCACTTGATGACAACATAAAGAAAATAATCAAGGACCAAGTCAAACAACAAGTTAAGGCACAAGTCTCCAAGATTTTGCCAAAAATTGAGAAGTCGGTAAACGAACAACTCGAAGCTGAGGTTATGACTTGTTCATCCACTGAATACAAGACATCTCATGATGTAGCCGCCAATCTATCTGAATTAGAGCTGAAGAAGATTCTCATAGACAAGATGGAGAGCAATAAGTCAATCCACAGATCTGATGAACAGAAGAATCTATACAAGGCATTGGTTGACGCTTACAAATGTGATAAGCTCATACTTGACACTTATGGAGATACTATTTCATTTAAGAAACATTGAGATGATGAGGATAAAGATGAAGAACCCTTTGCTGGATCAAACCGGGGGTCCAAGAGAAGAAGAGCTGGAAAAGAACCAGAGCTACCAGTGCACCAAAGGAAAAGACCTCCAAAACAACTGGCAAGTCAACTGAAGGGTCCAAATCTCATCACAAGTCTGCTGATGAGTCTGCTCAAGCAGAGGAACCAATGCACACTACCAAAGATTTGGAAGAACCCACACATCAGGAGTTCAAAACCAGAGTTACTGAAGATCAACCTAATGAAGAAACTCCTCAGTTCCCTGATTGGTTTCAGAGACCAACAAAACTTCCTTCTCCCGATCGTGATTGGAACAAGACTTTGCCTGATGCTCATGGACCTGTTCAACCTTGGCTAAGCTCTTTGGCCTAGAAGGAAGAT
The DNA here is from genome assembly GCA_026074375.1 of Tanacetum coccineum. Taxonomy (NCBI): domain Eukaryota; kingdom Viridiplantae; phylum Streptophyta; class Magnoliopsida; order Asterales; family Asteraceae; genus Tanacetum; species Tanacetum coccineum. The sequence continues at coordinate 27,137 of BQNB010055756.1, forward strand.
CCATGAGAATCGTTTAATGAGCTGATGGACCTCCTCTTGACTTCTCAGCATTCGTGATAAACCGGATTAAGGTTGATACTTTAACTCCAGAACTATTAACCGGTCTAATATTTGAGCTGATGAAAGGATCATGCAAGAGTCTGGTGAAGCTCGAATACCTCTTTGAAGAAGTCTACAAGGCAACCACTGATCAATTAGACTGGAACAACCTTGAAGGTCAGCAATATCCACATGATCTATGAAAGCCACTACCGTTGATACCTAATTCTCGAGGTCGTCGTATCATACCTTTTGATCACTTCATTAACAACGACCTAGAGTATCTAAGCGGTGGCGTCTCAAGCCGAAAATATGCAACTTCAATGACGAAGACCAAGGTTGCAGATTACGGGCACATCAAATGGATTGAAGATTTGGTCCCTAACAGAATGTGGAGTCAAGTGTTAGTTAGTTATGACAAACATGCACTCTGGGGAATCTCATATTGGGGGCGAAGACGACAACAATTCTATAGATTTGCTGCTAACAGGGAATCTGCTCGAGATGTCTAGTCTAAACGCAAAATCATTGCTGTCACAAAGCTTGAAATAGTCAACTGGCATAACTACAAGCATCTTGATTGGATCACTGTTCGTTGGGATGATGACAAGCTGTACAAATTCAAGGAAGGCGATTTCAACAGGCTTCGTATTCAAGACATCGAAAACATGATGCTTCTTCTTGTTCAATGAAAGTTGACAAATCTCACCGTTGAAGAACGCCTAGCTTTTAATGTCTCCTTAAGAATGTTCACAAGAAGCGTTGTCATCAAAAGGCGTGTGAAAGATCTTCAATTAGGTGTCGAAAGTTACCAAAAGAAACTCAACCTCACTAAGCCGGATACGTACAGACCAGATCTTAAAAGAAGGGAAGCTTACACAGCATACTCCAATCCCAGAGGTTTCATTTACCAGAACAAAAACAAAAAGAACAGACTGATGCGTATTGATGAACTACACAAGTTTAGTGATGGTACACTCAATGATGTTCGGACTACTCTTAATGATCGTCTAAAGGGAATTCGGATGGAGTATCTTCCACAGAATATCCGGAGACAAAGTGACAAAGACAAAGCAGGATCTATGATCCAGGCAATTGACAAACAGCTAAAGACCAGGAGGATTATGCGGAGTTTGGAGAAATTTGTTGGTGGGAGACCGTACGAGGGAGACATTCGGCTGCTACAAAGAATCATATGATTCTATCATATGATGTTCTTATCACTTAGGTCAAAACTCGTAAATAATTTAAACTTGTGAATTTGTAGACATGTAGTGTAGTCTTATGGTGATAATAAGGAGTGCTCGAGTACAAAATTTTTCAAGAATTTCTTAGTAAATTCAAAATTTTCTTCAAATTATTGTACTCAACACTATCTTATACACCCTCAAATATTGAGGGGGAGCATTAAAATGTTCCTATTAGATATTGTGTAACATTTTACCCCCGAACGTTTAATCAATTGATATCAAAAATATTAAGGGATTAACATTTTGGATAAGGGGAGAAAATGTGATTAAACTGCATCTAATTTATATTGAAATGTGATTGTATAAAATGGACTCAATGCACTCCACACTTAGCATGTACTACAATTACAATGCACATGTTAAGGGGGAGCTTTTAGTGATGATGAAAAACTCTCAATGTGTAAATCTTTTGATATTTATATCAAACACTTTGGTTGGATTTTTTTTAATGATTTTGGTTTTGATTGTGATGAAATATCCAAATAACCGACCATGTACTTAAATTTATAGAGTTATAAGGTGGTTAGGCATACATATTCAAATCCCATCATCCAACCAAAACCGGAGGGATCTACCCAGGGATATCCACTAGTTAGTGTAGAAGTCCTTAGGTATGATACAAAAGGAGAAAAAGTGAGAATCGGGAAAAGTGCCGACTAAGATGGAGCTAGCACTGGAATAAACCTAACAAGGTGTTAGTTATGAAGTCTCGGTAAGCGCTGAAGAGGTCTAAGATTTAAAAAGAATTGTAAGGATAAAGGGTGAAAAGAAAGAAGCCCTTCATACACTTAGGCAGATACCGGGTCAATACATAAACTATCGGAAACACTAAGGTGTTGTCTGACATTGAAGACTCTCATGGACCCAACGACGCTATACACAACCCTCCCTAGCCACTCAAGGTTAACAGACTCTTGTTTCATTTCTCACAGAGATTACACGCATTTCTATCAACTTTCTCACTCCGAGTTAGTTGATATTGAAAAGGTGGCAGTCTGCTCCAGCCTCCGATCACTAAAAGCAAAATGCACAATTGAGTCTAGAGCCAAAAGAGATCATCCATAAATCTCATTAGGACACTTGTCAAATTATGCTTGCTTAGTCACACTATGTGAATAAAAAGATATACATTTAGAGTCCTACGCATTATCCTTGTGATTTTTCCCGAACATCCGATTGATATAATTCACAATGAAGATGGAAATCCTGCTTGAGCCAACATCAAACAAGCTCATGGTGGGTGACTTGTGCGATTCTATATGAATCAAACTTGTGACAATTAGAAAGAAACAATGGTGCGATTATATAAGAATCAAACTTGTTCCTGGTTATGAATTGACGATTGATGATGAATTTTGAAATGATTAACACTCTCAATATGTCACAAAACCACTTTAGCAAGCGACACGTCGATTGATTTTCAAATCGATTTTTCTATACAATTGGTGAGATAGTAACTCACTGGTTCACTCTTATCGTGTTGTCTGCTTTGAGACGTTCTGGTAATGAGACCACGCTGAGTTTGATGAATCTAATACATATGTGTTAGAAAGATTCGATACTTCAGTTGGAAATCCTGTCAAGGAGATTCTTCTTAAATTGAATCTACCTGATTACAGGTCGATCCTCATGGATTTGAAGGTTACTCCAACCGAACATGGGCGAATGACAAAGCCATATTCGTCCCCCCCGCTTTATTGCTAACTGTTTTAATGCATGATGCTTAAAGATGGAGGTGAAGGTACCTGATTCCAGCTGACTCACAAGATTCATAGCCACATGCTCATACCCGACCGACAAACATAAAGACATCATGAAAGCTCAAGTACATGTTTCAAGACTTCCGCTAATCTGATAGCGTACGTCTTTCTTGAAGTGACGAAGTATTAAAGTTAATGAATTTCAAAGAAGTTTTTGTCACTCTGATACCGAACGTCTTTCCCGAAGTGATGAAGTATTAAAGTTAAAGAACCTCAAGAGAGATGCATTATAAATCTTTTCAAGATAACGTATCAAGAAAGGTATGAGCATGTCGGTCCAGAAGTCATAAGTTCACAAGATGGCAAAGGTCACAAGATGGCGAAAAGAGATTATGTTTGGTTGATGATCTCAAAGTGTTCAAGATCACATTCAAGACAAGCTAAGGAACAAGCTCTAACCTAAAAGTCAATGATCACTACATCAAATCACAAGTCAATGATTGAAGTTGAAAGAGCTCAGGACTAAAGATAAATCATAGTATGCTAGGTTTAAGTTTTTGTAAAATGTAGCGACCTCTCTTAGGGGAAGATTGTTAGGAACACGAAAGTGTCGGTCGCTTCCATAGATAACAGTCATTAGCTCGTTAAGTAATTTTTGAAAACTTACATAGTTAGTTAGCAAAGGCCCATGGATAAACCCATGCAAGCCTAAGCCCACTTGTTCATTGTAAGTATATAAACACCTCTCCATGCCTTGGAGAGGTGATTGGTTGGTTCATTTTTCACACATTAATACAAGTTCTCTTATATGTTTACTTTCTCTCTCTAAGTGTTCATCCAACCCTCCCTCTCACTAAAACAATCTTTCCAAGTATGTTACTAGATTAGTCTTCACCAACCCAATATTAAGTGAAGATTTGTTAATTTTATTTTCAATTGCATTTAAATGATATTGATGATAACGCAATGTCTCACTTTGTTATGAGGCTTAATATGAAACTTAATTTTTTGTTATTCGTACCTTTTAAAATGTATTGATGTGCTTACGTATATGACACCAACATGAACCGTTATGTATATTGAGATCACTACTGCTAGACATGTACATTGACCAGTTTAAAAAAAAACCGAATCAGTTTTTGGTCAACGGTCAAGAACCGGTTTTTGCCGAAAACTGGTTCGGTATAAAAACCCAAACCAGTAGAAACCGGTTCGGTATAAAAACCCAAAACAGTAGAAACCGGTTCGGGCCGGTTGGTAACCGGTTCGGTTGCTAAAAACCGAGATTTTTTTTACCCGCTGTTAACAGATATAGTAGCAAAGGGGTGTTTGTTTTATGCATTTTTCGCCTGCAATCAGCAGCAAAGCTGCATAAAAAGGGGTGTTTGTTTTCCCAGTGTGATTCACACTCACATATATAGAATCTAATATATTACATAATAATATAAGCAAAAGAAGAAAAAAAAACATTGCCAAGAAATATTCATTATCATAAAAAGCAGAATTATTTCTCCTTCAAGCATGAAGTGATACACTCACATATATAGGATCTATATAACAAGTTATTTTAATATGTTTAGGAAAAGGAGATAGAACCTCAAATCAAGTGACCATTAGAAGGACATCAAAGAATGCTGAAATATATCGTTTAAACATTGTTTTTTATTGGTCTTTCTTTTTCGCTAGGATTATTTTACCGTTTTTAATGTCTTCTTAGTGTTAATCGAACTGATGTTTGATGTTTTTTTGGGTACTTTAATCGCAATGTATGTTTGTTGATTTTTTTTATCACATGATTTCTTAAATATGCAACTGAAACATCACATTATTCTTTTATAACACTTTTAGTATTATTCTTTTATAACACCTTTAATATATCCCTTAAAAAGTGTGTGCATTATGCTATAATTATTCAACCTTGACACTCGATACACCGAGTTATGATTTTAATCAGTTATTTAAGAAAACCGTCTATCGGACGGGTAAAGACCTAGTTAAACTAGTATAACACAAAAAACATAGTTAAAAAAAGTCAAGGAAGCATTGTTAGTTCCGGTTATCATTGTTAGTTTTAACTATGTTTGAGATCCATGTATAGATTTTTATGACATGGAGCCAGTTTTTTTTTCTCTATTCCACTTTTATGGGGCCGGGATGCATGTATAGAGCCCTTTTTTCATTAAACCGGGCTATCATGATGGGCTCTATTCCACTTTGTGTCACGTAAATTAGCACTTAGCAGGTCATGTTTTTCACTTTAATCTAGTATTAATCAAACACAAAGAGGTTAAATTGATTAAACAAGTCTAAGGCTTCTTTTTCCTTACTTGTTTAAACAAGTGTCTGTTCTTCCTACGACAACACTCTAATGTTGGTACCCGATACCTATATTTTAATTTTTAAATATAACTCGCTTTCTTGTTCGGATAACCCAAAATATTCCGAGCACATGGTGACTAGTGCTAGTCGGCAAACGCATGGCTCGGGAGTTGTCATGTTAATTAGTGTACTACCATTTTCCATCTTTTGCTAACTCTATTTGGATTAACCAAATAAATAGTCCATTAATATTTATTACATCATATTTCATACATTAAGAGTAGATTAAATGTTAGCCTTCGCCATCTTGTTATATTTTCTAACATTAATTGACATATAACACCGGAAATAACACCTCGATCATGTCTCTTTTTCTAACTTGTTGATGCATTATACTAATACTAGTTGCATGGGTGGCCTGTTTCTGTTTTGTGAATGCAATTGACAAAAAAATTTGAAACGGTAAATCAATTATACTCGTACCAATTTATTTATTGAATGCATAAACAACGAAATTAAATGAATGTTCATCCATATGAAAAAAAAAAAAAGTTAATAAAGTATCCACAAGAATAAAATGGTTTTATCGGATTTCTAAACAAATGACAACCGAAGCATTACAAATACCTTGAAAGGCAATATACATGAAACAGTTATACTCATACAAAGTCTCTACATGCTTTTAGCAAGTATTAATAAAGCTACACAAGGTTGTTCTCACCAAATTAAACGCACCAAAGTAAACGAAATAAGGATTTTGTGTTTTGCGGAGCATTTTGTTGGAAAAACGGTTTTTTGAACGAATTACTCCAAATGAAAGAACGATAAACAAATCATCGTACAAAGTCTCTGCGCGGTTTTCTTGAAGCAAAAGAAGCAGGTTACGTAAAAATCCGACAAGCACCACAAGACACATAAAAAAACGCCATCGTATGAACCCTTTAAGCTTGGAGCCCATTCGAATAGAATTAAACCCTCCCAACCAGCCCGAATAATGAATCTACAGGGCTTCCAAGGAACGTTCCACCATTGACCATATATCCGAGAAATAGCTAAAGCCACGTCACAGAAAAAAAAATGGGATGCTATCTTCCTGCAAGACATTACATATCGTACATAAAGAAAGATTGCACATGAATACCACGTTTGAGATTAGACCTAGTGGGGATTGCATCAAGGTGGAGTTTCCCGCGAAAACATTCCCCTTAAGATGATAGTCTTAATCATCACGTAGCAACATTCTCCTTTTGAAGTAGAACCTCGTCACAAGGTCACTAGCACTTTAACACAAAAGTCCCCACCCCCGTTCAATCCCAAGCCCTTCTATCAACTACATTCGAAAGAACCGTCGACATAACAAATCTGAATGTTTTCGAGCTGCTGAGTTTCCACACCTCCCCTGACATGGCGACGAAAAGAGCTATCGATCTCGCCTTGCATTTTAACCGCAACTGAACATCCTTGTTGTTCTCCAGGGCGTACAACCTAGGGAAAAGCTCATTGAAAGGAACCTCACCTAACCAAAGATCTTTCCAGAAGCGAGTTTGCATACCTGAACCAACACGACGCTTACAATGAGATAGAAAGTCTATACCTTGAAGTTTTAAGGCCGAAACTTCCCGAATAATAGACAACCAATTCGAACAATGAAAAGAAGAGCGTATCTGGAAAGAAGAACCATGCATGGCTGAAATGAAACGAAACCACAACGAATTATCATGAGAAAGAAATCTTCACACCCATCAGAAAATAAGCGCACGATTGAAGTGCATAAAAACTGAGACACCTAAACTCCGTATTTCTTAGAAGCGAGCACTTTCGTCCACTTAACCACAAATCTTCTATCGACACCTGAACACCATTAAAAATATTACGACGCAAGTATTAATAAAGCTATACAAGGTTGTTTTCACCAAATTAAACGCACCAAAGTAAACGAAATAAGGATTTTGTGTTTTGCGGAGCATTTTGTTGGAAAAACGGTTTTTTGAACATGATCTCTGTTTTATTTGTTTTCATAAAATATATTGCGAACAATAAAAGTGTTTTCCCTCGACTAAACACACCCAAGTAACTCACGAAACATTTTTACCATCATTGGCTTTACAAAAATTGTTGGATTCATTTGGCATTAAAATTTGTTCTCCAGATAGCAATATCACCCTTTGCTTACCGTTGTAAAACACAACAAATATTGTACATCTCAACCTCACTTTAAGGATGAATAAACTTTAAACTTTAATTTGTAGTTTGTAGCATTTTAAACTTTAATCATTCAACATGAAGAATAAGTTCTCTAAAATTTTGGTCTTTTAGAGCTGTGGGAACATGTATGCCGCCAAACCCCAGCGCCAAGAGACGCGCGAGAATTATAACGCGCCGACTCGCCTCGCGCCGTTCATAACACCCCACGCCGTTCTCAATTTTTTTTAAATATAGCCGTTTATATATGTTGTGGGGAGCGTTTTTTTGAATTTTAAACCCCAAAAAATCCCATTTTTACCCCTTAAAAATCCTATAAATACCTTCTTATTATTTCATATTTCACACACATTTCAAATATATTTTATAACACACATTTTTCTACTTTTATTATTTTTCTCGCCAAAAAAATGAATCCGAATCAATGGGTTACCAGTATGCTAAACGACCCAACCAACCAAATTTCGGGGTCGTCTTCGAATCCGAACAACAATCCATTCAACCAAATGCCTTACTATCCCAATTTTCAACCCTCATTTGCCAATCAAGACGAACAAATGTTGTTTAACCAATTCAAAATGCAAATGCAATTCAACCAATTTTCTCAACAACAACAACAATCAAAACAAAAAAAAACCAAATGGGGTTATAAAAAAAAAATATATTATTAAATGGTGGTGGGTGGGGGGGGGGTTATTTATATTATTTTTGGGGATAATATTTGTTGGTTGTTTGTATATAAAATTATCTAACAATCAAACCAATCCTTTAACTTAAGCACAAGAGTGCTTGGCTTTTTTTGAAAGGCAAGCACAAGTGGACAAACCCCGAATCGACAAATGCAAGAAGGAATCGTTTTCGTGTTACCGACGAAGTACCGGAGCATTTTGGAGATGATGCGTTGCCTCGGCCACCCGGGTTACAACGAATTGCTAAAAGTCAATGTTCTGATTATAACTCGACCGCTAGCTCCGGTTCTAACCCGATGATGTATCAAGAATTCATGAAAGAATAATACGATTTAGACCGCAAAGCAAAAATGAAGGTGATCGCACAAAAGAGCGAAGAGCGAAGAATGTTAATCCATTCTCAAAGGATTGCGGAGGACATGAAAGTACTACAAATCGACACCCGCGGGATGGATCCGGCCGACGCCGCTATCATTAACGCCCAAAAGGCACGAATCCGAGCGGCATATCCACCACCACCAAACTAGTCGACACCGTTTACTTTATTTATTCTTTTTAATTTATGTCTATTGTTTCTTGTTTTTTTTTATTTCTATATAATGTTTTTTTTTAATTTAATGTAATGTTTTTAATTTAATGTATTATTTTTAATTATATTGGGTATTTTTTTTAATTAAGTAAATTAAAAAAAAAAAAACTTTGGCCAACGGACCAGAAATGTGGTGCCAACGGATGCCCAGCAAATGTGGTGCCGTTTAGTTTCTGGTGCCGTTTTCCATTTTGCTGATGTGACATCACTTTTTGAGAATTTTTGAGAACGGCACGAGCGTTCCCAGCACTCTAAACAAAGATAATATCACATCCAAACAATGGTTCCGAATAATTCTTTCAGCTAGCATAAC
>BQNB010055757.1:0-38969 GCA_026074375.1 Tanacetum coccineum
ACTCATTTCTTAGAGACATGTGCAAAAGCAATTTATATAATATGCGTCCAAAATGATTTTGATCCATATAAGGATTCATTCAATTTGATCCAGTAAAGTTAGTGAGAACTTTATTAATTGTTTTAAGAAGTTGAAGTTGTGAGCCATGCTTAAGGCATTACATATCCTTCATAGAATATGAGAGCTCTAATAAAATAATACTTATCTCATAAAATATTAATAAGATATTTACATCCACCTCGAGATAATACGTCTCTTAATAATCAACTTATTGTTTTGTGAATTTTTTTATTTCACAATTCAAGTATTAAAGCACATAACTTTAGAGCTCTTATTTCGGTTTCGCACAAAAACCAATACATATCTAATAGATTTTTACACATTGACTTATATGAACTTCCTGTTCTAATACTTTTAGTATTTGCAAGATACTATATCTTTTTATGTTGGCCAATCATTTTGTTGAGCGCACATTTGGATATTAATTGATATCTGATCCTCGTCATGCATAATAATAAGCAATATATTGTATGTAGACAAATTTATCGATGTCGTTTTGTTTCGATTCCATATAATTCAAGACAAGATATAATTTATTAAGATCTCATTAGCTATTTGAGGTTCTTTGAAACCTTAATGTCTAATGTCTATTTATGAGACTGTCATGGGGTATTTTATACCTCGAACAACCATCTTGTTGTCATGCTCTATATTTTTATTGAGGATTTTATTTGGAATCGATTTGTCTACCATTGAGGCATGTCATAATAAAATAGTGTCCTTGAGGGACAACTTATAATCAGAGCATGAGTAGCTAAACTTTTGTTATTGGCCAATATTTATATATGGCAATTAGATTATCCATTGAATAATAAATTTATAAAATATTTTTTCAGGATCAATAGAATATGATAACTCATTATGAATTTGCAGCTACTTCTCTCCCCCTGAAGGAATTGTCCTTCTTTTATATCCTCGTATATGTAAATTTAGGTGGAGTAATTTGCACAAAAATAACTGAAATGAGATACGTTTAGTGTATAACCAAAACCAATTATAAAAAAGGAAGATTTATAATAACATATTGGCATGATGCTAGTTTTATTGTTGTGTATATTATAATATGGCCCCATATAACAACAAAAAGTTTCTCTCAAAACGTTGTCCGAGAGGTTTATAAATTACAACAAACTTAGGGGGCTATTCCCTTCAATACGTGGAGCGAGGGATTGGAGTTGAGTTGGAGTTGAGCAATTCCAATTGGGTGAGCTTACAACGTTGCTTAATGTGTTGTTCTTGGGGATATGGATGTAGATGGCGCTGGCTCTCGGATGGCAGTGTGGGGATTTTTTCGGTTGCTTCGGTTCGAGAGCTGTGGGGATGATATCCGGCTTCCTTGTGTTTCGACTCAAACTCGATGGATAAAGGAGGTCCCTATTAAGGTAAATGTTCTCGCTTGGAAGGTTCGTTTGGATTGTCTTCCCTCCCGGCTGAATCTTTCTCGCAGAGGTTTGCCAATTCCATCTATTCTTTGTCCGATGTGTGGAATTGCGGTTGAATCAACATCGCATATCTTTTTTGGTTGTTCTGTGTCTAGTGATATTTTCCGGAAAATTTGCTCATGGTGGAATGTGGGTTACTCGGACTTAAGTTCCTTCGAAGATTGGGAGAATTGGATTAATAACATCAGGCTTCTTTCCCAGACTAAGAAACTGCTCGAAGGGATTTGTTTTGTTTTCTGGTGGCATCTATGGACTTATCGGAACAAACTGCTTTTTGGTGTTGACCGTCCTCTAATAGCGGACATTTTTGATAGTGTGGTATCTAGTTCTTATAGTTGGTGTCGGTCTAGATGTACAAGATCTATTAGATGGGACGACTGGTATAAAACCCCTTATCTTATTTCCTTGTAATTTCCTAGCTCCTTGCTAGTTTTTATTTATAAATTGCCGTTCTAAAAAAAATATCATTTAAAATTTAGAAGTAATTCATTAGATATTCATGATGAAAATACTTACTCTGGAATGTTAGGCTCGTTTTGAGCTATTAATCATGCGAACTTGAGGTTGCGATTTGATGACCATTTAGACGATGCATCGATTTTAAACTCTAAATGGTTCATACAATGGATTTGTATGCCTACATATATTCATTTGTTTTCTTTCCAGAAAATTGAGGAATTGAGTCCCCATTCTAGTTGATAGATTAATAATCAACTTCTTTTGAGAGATAACAATATTAGATTGAAGAATATTATTAGTCTATAGTTTTCGCATCATTAATGACTCAGGATGGTGTAACCGGTCATGCCAAAAATATTAAAATTATTGCTCATAAACTTATGTTATGGTTATGATTAGCTTTTACTAATCTTTATATAATGCATGTCGAGAAAGATACAAAAGAATATAATGCATTTTCGTTCCTCATGACAATTTATATTTCTTTTACGGAGCAAAATGTGCTAGCATAGATTTTTAAATCTATGAATATAGTGTGTAATATCTTTGACACACTTTTATTTTGCATACATCACATTGCATTTTTTTAAAAATAAATAGCATTTTTGTTTGCTCTTTTCTTATTTTGTTTTGCCACTACTAGTGGTTTGTCATTGTCATACTACCTCGACCATATCCTTTACCATGAGAAATGATCTTTAAACATTTATCATTACATTATCATATTTACATGAGGCAATGATGATCTTATATTGATCATTTTATCGCATTCACTTGAGGGAATGTAGATCTCTATGTTGAGCATTTCTTCACATTCACATGAAGGAATGGAGATATCACGTTGATCATTTCATTTTTTTTATCTTGCAACTTGAGGTTGCAAGCAAGTTTCTTCGAATTAACACGACAAATAATTTCTATTCACCACGTCCATAATCACGATATCTACATGATCATCGTTTTTGAGTCACATTCAGTTGAGTGAATGGAGCAAATTTAATAAACGGGTTTATCGTGTTTGTTCAAACATACCATTGCTTTGTTAAGAAAAAAAACTTATATCAAAGCATCGTTCTCGATATATGTGCATATTCGAGGCATTAACCATCTCATCGCATGTTTTCTTTTTATCATTCATATGCAATACTCAATATTGCAAAAATGCGCTTGTATTTACAAGAATTTCCTGCTTTTGATGATAAAATCTTTCTTTTAGATTTTTCATACGTCTAGCGGATCTTTCACCGTCAAATATTCTCTTTTCGTTCAGATCTAACACGAAAATTATGAGAATAAACTCGCATTTTTTTTTTCAACATTAGGTACATTTAATTACAACGAGCTTTAAGAAAGATTACCAGCTTAATCTTTTTCTTTTTTTCATAATTTAGCGGAATTTTCTCCAAGTATCAAATTTCTATAGAGATTATAATAGATAGAATATCATAAACATGACTTAATATTAAATGATTATATGATATAATTAATAATCATTGAACATTAAAAATAAATAATCATAAATCTGAGTTTCAAAAATGAATTGATATTTATAACGTGATGTTATATGTAGTTTGTTTTCTTCAAGGAGATATCAAATAGATCCTTGAGGATTAAAAAAACACACATAAAATTAATTGAGGATTTTGTTAGAAGAAGGTAAAAAAAATGCATAAAGATCAATAAACAAGAGCGTAAAAATACGAAAACAACATAAAACTATAATTTTATGTTATTTAATTCTATAAAGAAATCATGATAGAACATGAGGTTCTTTGTATAACATGTTTAGATTTTTAAACATAACACTGGTTTGTGATTGATTCTATTGATTTGAACATGTTAAGACTTATGTTCTAACTATTTTATTTTTTTCTTCTTTAACATAATATGATGATTATGTTTGTTTTATCCTTTTGAAGGATATCATATTGAACATTATAATCATAACTTGAGGTTATGATAATTTTTACTTATTTTATTGAAAGAATCATGATAGAACCTTAGTTCTTATTTTAATTGAGTAAATCATAACACAAATTTATGTTATTTAGACTTTTTAAAGAGTCGATGGTAAAGATAAAACTTGAGGTTTAAAAATAAAATTGTAACATAATTTGAGGTTATGTTAATTATTAATTTATGTCTAAAACAAAAATTTAATAACAATAACTTTGAGGTTATGTTATATTTGATTCTTTTGTGAGAATCATGATTGAACATTAAAACAATAACTTGAGGTTATTGTATTTTGATTATCCTTAACGTAGTATATACTTGTTCTCTTTTTTTAATGAATCAAGTAGAACTTGAGGTTCATACTATTCTTTTTTTTTTTTTTTAACATAACGTGAGGTTATGATATTGTGATTCTGTTGAGGGAATCATAATTGAAATTGAGGTTCATAATAATATATATGTATGTGATAACAACAATAACATTTTTATGTTCTTGTAAATTACAATAGAGTTTGCTTTAAATAAAAAATAAAAAAATTATGTATCTCTTAACTTTGATAAAACCGTATACCATGGTTTTTTCTTCTTTCAATCAATCTCAGATATACCAAATTAAATTAATTTTACAAACATGCTTGTTATATGTAGATAGATGGATTATAACACAATACCATTACCGATCAAACTATGAGCTTTTGTAGATCATCCAATTTACTTCTTTTTCTTTAATCATTGACATTCACATCAATAACACTTACATCTCTTCTTACATCTCTTTATCTTTATCTCTTTCTTGAGACTATCGTGCTGATAACGTGTTGTGAAACAACGACCTAATAGCAACACATATGGAGTGATGTATGGAAGGTAGAAAAAAAGTAGAGAGAACGAGACAGTATTTCATTGAGAGTCATCCCATTACAATATATACAAGTCCGTATATATAAGCCTCTAATCATCAATATATTAAGTACAACCATTAGTGAGTCATAATGTTTGAAACGTTACGGAATGTGGATAGCCACATAATAAATAAATATTTATAACAAAATTGATTTTAAAGCTAATATTTGATTTACTTTTACTTGTTATGTAGAACAAAGTTCTGTACCTGGGTGTTGTCTTGGTTTTTTTTTTATTGGTTTAAAAGTAGAAATGGAGAAAAAAAACAGTAAAGACCGGGAAAGTAAAAAACATTGAAAAACAAGTAAGTCACATGTGGTAGTTTGTTTGACTTTTTTATTGAGACCAATCGGGCTAGTTCAGTTGGCCAACAAAGGTAACTTTGGGGAGGTATCTTTGGAGAGTTCTCAGGTTCGAGTCTCATCATGGACCTTCAGAGGCAGAAATAAATAGAAGCAGTAGTGAGGTTTATCTTTAAGACGAAAGTTCGAGGCTTGCATACTGCATGTATGTCACTATGGGCTCGAATCACTAATGTAGTGGTGACCGCAGAGGACACTGCCACGTCAGCGTCAACTCAGTTTTCTCTCTCTTAGACCACACAGTGACCAAACACATGTAGTGGTGACCGAAGAGGACACCGAACAATTTAAAAAAAATACATTTACCTTAATAATTAAACATTTTACAAATTAAAATACGGAAATAAAAATACACGGAAGAAAAGACGGAAAAAAATTACGAAATAAAAAACAGTGGGAAGGCGTGGGGAGCGGGGGGGGAGATTGGTAGGGGGGAGAAATACTAGGCGACAGATAGGGCGGTTTTAGGGGGGAAACATAGGTAGTTGGGTTCGAGGATTGGGTAGTGGGGGCGGCACGTTGGGGAATATAGATTGTTTGATTTCAAAATTTGAAAATTAAATTACGATATTGAAAATTACATTATGGAATTTAAAAATACATTACAAATTGAAAAATACATTACGTAATTGAATAACAATAATGTTAATCTTAATGAAACGTATCCTTAGCGGAAAAGCTCAACACATTTTTTCTTTTTGTAATGTTAAGGTAAATGCTTTGATGTTTTAGGAGTATAAAACTGAGACATTTTGGCAAGTATCATAGCAGCTCCTACTGTAATAACATTTTCATAACTACCACATCAAGTACATGGTATGTATTGTTCCAGGGGGGTACTGCACCCGATAGATCTTTCCAGTCACATTTAAATCTCAAAGCGAGCTTCGGTAGACAAGACTTCAACTATAGCAACAACTTGTTTCAAGGTTACCCTTTAAGAACGTGTTCGATGTCTCCCAAACCATCCAATTAACAGTGCCACCAAAAGCAATCACATATTAGTGGCGCAACATGACACCCACCCCACTGTTAAAATCAGGCATCCTCACACCACATCCTCAACACTTGTTCTGCATATATTATTGGTGTCGACATTAAAGCCGTCATCCGTATCAAGAAAAATACATATTTCTTTTAAGCAGCTTGGCTCCTGAACCAGACCCGCAGGACCGTTATTATCCTACTATGTTTGGGGTTGAGGAAGATGGTTTCAACACATCTGCTATTAAGAGCTGAACAGACACTCGCCGTACCGGTATTATGGTAACTGGAATTGGGATGTATTGAGATGTGGTTCACAAGTGCGCAACTAGAACGAACGCAGAACAGGTGGTAAATGGAGATCAGAATCGTCTAAATCAAGATTGTTATTCCCCCATTGATCATTTTTCGTTAGTGAAATTTGGAATCCATGGGGCGAGGTGGAGGGAGCGTGTGGATAAGAAGTTGTGTGATAAAATGAGGAGAGGTGGGGGTTATTTATAACAATAAACTAGGCCGTTGGAATTCAAAATTTTGAAAATATACTCACGAATTTAAAATACAACACTTTATTTAAAACATATAAATTAAAACAATATTACACTAAAATAGTTTCAAGTTTATTACAATAGTTTCTAGTTTATTCTCTAGTTCATTTTAATTGGTGTAGGTTTTAGAAGCGAAAAGATCTTTCAAGTTGGGAACGAATGGCTTAAAATCCTTAATTAATAGTCTTTAATCTAGCTTCCTTGCTAGTTGTTGAGCTAATAATAATGCCGTTCAAAAAAAAATATCTGAATCAATCTCATCACCGCTCAAATTCCATAAAAGTAACCATCATCATCCACTTGTTTTTTGCTAATCATCTCACTCCCCGTGCCTTTTCATCCATTGTTTGTTCTTTCAGTGTTTCTCTTATAAGGCTTCTTCCTCTATATGTAGTTTTCTGTAACTCTTCCGCAGTAAGTATACATCAACCAATCTCATTTGTCTGTGATGACAACCACTATATGGGTTTCTGCGCGTTGGTAGTATTTTTTCAATGTATCCAAGTTAACTAGCATTCGTTGTTTTTCTAGTTTTTGCCGCTTTCTGTACATAGAAAGATTTAGCTTCGTAATTTTATCAGAAACTTTTCTTTAAGAAAGTGTCGATCAAAGCACGGCTCTCTTGTAGAATGGATTACATTTTCTCAGGAGCTTTTCTAATATCTTCTTTAAGTTTGTGCATGCATTATCAAATTGGAAAGGCTAACACCAGAATTCGCTTTTTTCTGATGAACCATATCTTCGTCAATTTGTTTTTGAACCAAAGCTTTAGGATTTATCGTCTCCGCCGAGTGTACGAACAAGCCATTTAAAAAAGATAATGAAAGAGTATAAACTGTATGTGTTTTTGTGATTAAAAATTATAAATAGTTGAGATTTAATAGTGAAAATAGGGATTTTTTATTTTTTTTTTAAATAAAAAATATAAAAGAAAGAGTAATTTTTTTAATAACAAATCTTCCTCCAATTGTAAGGTGTGCGAAAAGCCCAACTTTTGCAAAGGTGGGGTGAACAGGTCTTGCTTCGGTCGGCGAGTGTGTGTGACCATGTCCCTTTTATTGCACATGGACAACCGACCTAAAATGCGTCCATTACGTTTAGCCTACTAATTGTCTTACAGAAAAAATATGAAAGTACCTAGGCTAGGTAAATAGTAATAAAGTGATTTAAGGCTTGTTTCTTTTTTTTTTTAGAATGAATTAAGTGGGTTTTTCATTAAATGTCTCTTAATGGGTGGAGAGAGATTTTAGTATGGAGCGTGTATGGAATAAGGATGGGAAATTAAAGGTGTGTTGGGTCCGACGGCACTTCACGCTAATAAGGAGTCATTAATAATGAAAAAAAGAAACACCCGACCACCCATAGCTGGTTTAAGAGTAGAAAACAAATTTTATGTTTCACTACAAAGTTGATGTCAAAAGTATAAAGTAGGTGTGTATATTTCAAATTTAATAATATTAAATAATATAATTTTTAGGGGAAAGTAAAAAGGCAAAAAAATACACATGAACTTACAAAAAGGTATTAAAAAATACTCATGAACTCACAAAATTTCGTGGTTGCGGCGGGGGATGGTACTTTTTTACACCTTTCCTATGGGTCATTGCATTCTTATCTTGTGCACTTGAGGCACAAGTTAAAAAAAAACCCTCTTATTTATTCTACTTTTATTTTCTCATAAAGTGATGTCAAAATCTTGTACATAAGACACAAAATGTTTTCCTTCACCATAGTTAAAGAAAACTTTCCCAAAAATGATGAGTATAACTTTCTAGTTTTTTACTCACCCGGTGATCAACCAAACTTACATATAACTTACGAAAGAGCTTGTGTATTAATGGTACCACATGTTATATGAGAAACTTTCTAACCAAATGATTGTGAGTTCAAGTTTTGTCTAAAACAAAACATGTGAGATAGTTTGTTTTATAAATATTATGAGATAGTTAAAATTGTCGTTTAAAATAAATAAAAAACTTACACATAACTTGTAAAATGATTTTAAGATACAACTTTGGTACCATACTAATTTAACAACCCACTAACAAGGGTACTCAAAAGCTTTTACATCATCCAATTTTTTCAACTAGTCGAACCAAATTAAATCAATCAAACTGTGATAAGATCCAATCTTTGACTTACAAAAAAAGCCAGGACATCGCTTAAATCTTTTGACCCAAGGTTTTAAAACTTTAAGTTAAATGATTGTCATTCCAGTAACATTCATGAAAATTAGAAGAGATTCTGCACATTTTCTTAGGCTAAATCTATGACCCGGATTTTTTACAAGACTGAATCTGTGTAGACATTTTTAAAGGCTTAAATCAATGACCTAAAGCTTGAAACTTCTATGATTTTAACGTTCAACAAAAAAAAGTATAGACCTTATCAATTATGCTAGAATATTGGTCAACAGTCTCTATCATCCACATCAGCTCTATCTCAGCGCCATCTCAGCTTTCTCTCTTCTCTCACCATACATCACCATTCAAGTGTTTTAGTCACCATACCTCACCTTTCATTAAAATACATATTTTATACAAAATATAAGCCCACTTAATACTTCATTAAATACCTCACACACTCACATACCAAATAAAATATATTAAAGATAAAAAGATGGCACGGTTGCCGAGTGATGACTTGCTCACCACTCTCTCCTCATTTTCCCTCACTCACGGGTGAGGGGTGGTGATGGTTTTGGTGCTCACCTCACCTCACCTATGTTGCTCACCCATCACTCCCACCGGCCTTAGAATGAATCACAAATGATTCCATCAGATTCACTATTCTTAAAAAAAATTAATTATCTTTAAAACAATGATAATCACACGATCTTAAACTTTATCCGAGTTTAAGTAAAGCTTTTTTTAACAACTCCATACCTATCGAGTTTCAATTCCCGAGATCACCTCACATCGTTGCAGAAGATGAAAAGGTGCGCTCATCTCACCTCCAATTTGAAGGTTCCCCGCACTATGTGAACCCAAAAATGAGATAAAATTTCGAACCATTAACTCTTTACTATTATCAACTCAAGCAGGGTATTCCGTTCGGCGTTATGCTGGGCGGCTACCGGCGAGTATGTCTTCGACACTCACATCATTTTAAGCGAAACTCACATCTCTCTTTTTAATTGAGAGATCATATTTCCTATCTCATGACATCAAAACAAAACGTGAGAGCGCGAGAGATCTATGTTTGAGTGACTTTTAGGTATTGATATGATTTGATTTATGTTGTTAATTACCTGTAGCTGTTTATATTGTACAGTGTGATAGTTAATGTAGACTTTTAGAAATGAGGTGTTTTCAAAGTAGTATCAACATGTGGTTTTTAATGTATTTGTGTATTAAAGGGTTGTAAACCTAGCTTTCTAACTTTGAGCATCCACTATGATAGTTTCTAAAAAGGTTTATAAATGATAAAGAGGTTTATCATTTTGTTAATCATAGTGGAGATGAGGTTTATGCTTATGTGAAATGAAAAAGTTTAACATCTTAGACCTCTTTTATATTTAATGCATTTGAATGAATGACATTTTTATAAAGTTTTATACAAGTTTATGCATAGCAGAGAAAAATCTATAACATAAAAAAGTTTATGAATTAATGTTGCAGGGTGATTTGGCACTATTATAAACCTTTACAAAAGTTCATCATAGTAGATGCCCTTATATTGCTATTACTTAAAATGTAACTTTAGTTGTGGTGACATGTTGCATTAAAAGTTATACAATATGCTTCAGTAGTTGTATTACTTCATTTAAAAACCAACCTGCCTTAGCGCAATTGGCCAGCTCCTTCTGGGGCGGGGGGTTGTTCCTGGGTTCGAGTCTCGCAAGAGACAATGAAAAATCCAGATTTTCCTCCTAGTGCGAAGCCGTGAGTTCTAGAGGTTTCTCTTCACGGGTCTCTCCTAGTAATTCGGGTCCCGGGGCCTGCCTGTTTGGATGGTATAACTCGGGGGTCAGATTTTAAGTGTGGTGCCGTTCTAAAAAAAAGTTGTATTACTTAAATTTTTTGGCAAAGAAAGAGAAGTAATAATATTTAATCTATTGTTTGTCATTAATGGTGTATATCTGCTTCATTATGTTGTATTGCTTTATTATTATTTTTATTAATGAAGAAAATAAAGTGTAGTCTCCTATTATATGTAGTATAGATTCTTTAACGCGTAAATATGTTTTGATTTCCAGCAACAGATTTAAAACATTAGCATACAGATAAAGAAATTTTATAAGTTCAAAACTTTGAGCTAAAGTTTGCCTAAATCTTTTTTGCTTTGTGATCAACAACTACTATAAATCTGAAAAATAAGAAGAGATCAAAACATTTTGAAGGCTTCATTTTTGACCCAATTATTTTTTCATTAAAGGGTGTTTGTTTTAGCTTATATGATGGGCTTATGGGTTATGAAACCTATATCACGTTGATAAAGCTCACAAACATCATTTTTTTTATGCCACTTAAGCTTGTGAAATTAGATAAATAAGCTCAAGTAAATAAGCTCATAAGCAATGAGCTTACCAAATTTTTCCAATAAGCTGATAGGCCTAAGACAAACACCGTCTTTAATCTTTTTAGACGTTTTATAGGACCTTAAATCATTGACCCAAAAGTTTTAAAGAGTGGATTTCAAGAGCTAATATAGTTATATCTTTGACCCAAAGTTTAAAACTTAAAGCTTTTTTACATGCTAATTGTATTATAAGCACAGTTTTAAAGCTTTAGTATGCCTTGATTTCTGATTAAAAACTAATACCAGTCTAAACAATTAGAACATCGAGACATTTTCAAGACTTCAATCATAAGCCCAAAAGGCTTTGACGAACTTCAAATTTTTATTGAGTTATGATCATGAGCTGATACACATATGAACAATCAGAAGAGATAAAACTATTACGGCATTTTGAAGGCATAAACTTCTAAGCAATTTATAAAAGATTCCATCAGATTCACAGTTTATAAAACAATTTATCTTTGAATTAGTTGTAATCAACCGATATATACAAAAGATTTAAACTTTAGGTGAGTTTTAAATAGAATCAACATTAAAAGCAAACAAAACTTAAATCGTAGAAACAGAAATTCAATCCTTTTCCATCCTCTATGATCTAATTGTTGCAAAAGAAGTGAATGGTTCTTCATCTCATCTCCAAATTGAAAGCTGAACCCTATGATACGAAAGAACATCAAAGCTTAGATTTTTTTTAGGGCATGGTTTTAAAGCTTGAACATTATTTGATTCCTGACATTAACTATTAACAATCAAAACACCCCACATCATTTTACAGCTTAAATCTTTTTTAAAGCCACGTTTAAAGCGGTAATCTTTTTTTACTTAGCATACAAAACTGATCAATTTGAACAGATTAAAACAACTGTAGGCTTGTTATCAAACCAAAAAAACAATTTAGAGCTAAAATCTTTGAACCACAGCTGTAAACATTCAAACTTTTTAAATTTTTTAATCAATAATTGATAGAAATCTTATCAATTGAACCAAAAGATGATTCCATCAAAATCACATTGAAAAATAACCACCCAATAACAATAAGTAAATCAAAACTTTATCATTTCTAATACAAATCTTAACAATTAGAACAGATCAAAACATATCAAAGCTTGTTATAAAAGAAAAAAACAACATTTTTAAGCTTATTAAACAAAGCTTAAAAGATTGAATCTTTTCTAATTAAACCAAATTTCATCAAATCTTATCCTTACAATTATGCAGAACATAATCAAGAAACTTAAAAGTTTGAATCTTTTTCAATTTCTTATCACACCCATTATAATTAAGTAAGATTTACATACAATTAAACCAGACGCCAAATCTAAAAAACATCTTTATCCAAAAATCAACACCAAAAACACCCAAAAATCCCAACTTTAACCACAAAAACAAACAAATTTGTTAAAGAACCGAACTAAATCAATTAAATATATAGTTTTTCCAGATTTAAATATAATACTTACAAAATGTAAAGTGAACAACTCAATAACCGAACCGATTAACACCTCTAGTAAAAATTACTCATCTTTTCACATCATTATTAAAACTACTTAAACTTAGTTATTAGTAAGTCGAGACTTGAACTTGTAACCTTTTGGTAGATATATAAGATAAGTTAGGTTATCCATACGCTACTTGTGATCGGTTCGTTTAAAGCTTAAATGCTTTAGGTTAAATGAGTATGGACCATAGTTAGAGCTTGCGTTTATGCCTTCATTTAGTAAAACAAACAAGTTAAGAAAACAAGTTTGAGACTTAGTGTGTATGCTTTAAGGAAGCTAAGCTTGAGTGCACTTTATTCGTTAAGCTTGCGTGAAAATAACTCGAGCTTGAACTTGTGACAATTTTGTCATGACCGCGTTTCGGGCAAAAATATAAGCCTTGAAAAAGCCTTATAATAAATACATCGGAGTCAAGCTCGCTAGATCGTGTCCATATCCTATTTTTCGAATTCATGTCTCCTCGCGTATATTCATGACCAAAGCCATTTTGGTTGTTACAATGAATGACACAATGCTTACATAGCAATGCATGTTGGTCCGGGATATGACCCCATGTACTATTGCCAATCCGGGTAAAATCACTTATATAAATACAAGAATTACATCTTTTCGAGTTTTATCAAAAATTACACATAACATGCAATGTGAAACTCATACACATAAAAAGATCAATGTCAACGATAAATTATCAACCAAACACACGTACACGCATATAAATGTTAAGATAAATATATTATAGTTCCACCCACAAAATAAATATGAATTGATATTTATATCATATTAATGATACATTTTTATATTATTAAACCGGTTCGGTTCGGTTTTTACAATTTGTTTTTTGGACAAAAACCGAACCGAATTTTTTGAAAAAGTAAAACCGAACCATCGATTTATATTCTCAATCGGTTATCTCGATCCAGTTTATTTATTTTTGGTTTGATTTTGGTTTTTCTACTCACCTTTGTAAACTAGGATACATAAAAAGAATATAAAAAAATCCGGCTTGTTAGGTCTTGATTTATCTTGAATCACACGATATAGAACGGTTAAGAGTATAGAGAATTAAGAGATGAAAGCAAGACACCCCCTCTTTGTTGACAAAAATAACGTCTATATTTAATATCATCATTTATCCCCATCTATTAACCCATTTTGTATATAGTTATTGCAAAAGAATTCCTTACTTAATTGTTTATAAATTTGAGAATTTCCAGTAAATTATGGAGTAAATGGGTAAAAGTAGCAAAAGACCGCCATATCCTAGAGGCTTAAATAAAGATATTTTGAAGATTACTATTCTGAAGACCAATACACCGTATCCATCAAGGAAGATACGGCGTATCCGTGCCTGCACTCACCAAAGACCACAGAAGGATAAAGCTCAATACGCCGTATCCAGAGAGACTCAATACGCCGTATTCAAGATATAGTATATGAATATTCTGGAAGATATCAAGCGTGGTCCCTACTCCAAGAAACCCCAATACGTCGTATCCAATGCCTTGGATACGCCGTATCGAACCGAAACTTCGGACCTTATAAAATAGAAAACTCAAAAAACGAGTTATATTTTAAGTGTGCATTAAATCATAATCTCGATACCCAACCAAAAAAGTCGATTTTCATATGAGTAAAAGAGCAGAAGAATCGAGAACGTTAACAAAACTATAGGAGCACAATTTGTAATTTCATATATTTAGTTTTTTAATCAAATAATCAGTTTTTGGAATCATTTGTTAACTCGTTATATTAACCTTGGCTAAATAATTGCTCTTGTATTTATTATGACGTTTAAAGGCTAATACCTTCAAGTATTAGCCATTATTATGAAGATCTGAATGTTTGGTATTTGTTTATCTCGATTTCTTAATTTATCGTTGTATGCTTGTTTATGTTTATCAATTTAATACCTACTTACGCGCTATTTTATAATGCAACCTATCATATCAACTGATCTAGTGATAGAACAGTAAGATATAGAGTCTGGATACTCACCCTATATTAATTTATAACATCTAGAATAATGTTACATCAAAAATTATCTTCTAAATATGTGTCTATGAGACGCTTCGGCGGGCTAACTAGTTTAATTGGGATTGATTGCCAAGGTTATTGTCGTGTTAACTAGCAGGTGACCTAGATAATTAAACAAGTAACGTTCTGATTTCATTGGATAGTTGGACAAGTGGACTACTAGTGTATAAATTGCTATTAAGCGGTAAGTGGGTAAAGTCTCTATGAGCTAGGGTTTAACAAGATCACATTGCTTTAATCACTAAACTTAAATTATAATCAGCAAATAAGATGCTTAATGCTGGAGGATATTGATGGAATTGGGGGGACGGATGCTTTTAATTGTTACATAATTATTGTGTCTAGGTCTTAAGATAAGTAACTTCCTAAGTCTTAAGAATGATATGCCACCCCTACGATAGAAAGAAATCATTGTACTTTATAAAAAAACCAACTTCTTAATCGGATTAATTAAAGGTTAATACAGTTTTTCATATATTATCGGCTCGATCGCTTTTTTTATCTTTTGATAAATACTTGCGTGTAAAAGGTCCTTGAATTGATTGTATTCAACCACCAACCGTGCCATCTCTCAGGCTGAAAACCCCAATTAGGATTTAGACTGACATAAGTTTAGAATATAATAGAATTAACATAGATTAGATAACCAAGATATTAATTAAATTGATAGATTTAACCTCGCTTCAAGTGTTCGACACCTAACTATATCACGAAACGAACTACCGATCGGTTACACTGTCAGCCCTTAAAGTGTTATTTTTGGTTTAGTCGGCAAAATATAAATTTAAAACTTGAATCAATAAAATATACACCACACAACGACACATCAAGTTTTTGGCGCCGTTGCTGGGGAGTGAAAATTAATCTTGATTTTTATTTGATATTTTAGTTTTTGTAACATTATATTATATCTAACCCTTAGGATTATGTAATTTAGATTAGTGTATATTCTTGTATATCTGATAATATTTTGTATATTTGTCTTAATTGTTGCTTGTATATTTGTGTGTTTAATATTGTTTGCGTAATATAATTATTTTCCTTAATCTACACTATTCTGTCGATAAGATGAAACGGCGTATCCACTTCCATACGGCGTATCCAACTTTCTGTCCAATACAGCGTATTCATTCGCAACCAGATTAATACGGCGTATCCATTTCTATTGAATACGGCGTATCGATCATCTGATAAAGTTCTTTTCTATTCTCGAACTTAAAGCCCAATTTTTTTATACCCTTTCCCCCGCTGGTTCTACTGATAATTTCTGGGTATTTTTCAGTAAGAATGACAAAGGTTATCAAAGGATAGTTCAAGAAATTAAGGATATTAAGGTCGAAGAATTTTATCACACTCACTTGCGATACACCATATGAAATTTTTAAAATGACGTCACAATCGATTAAACGGAATGAATGATGAATTATTCACATATAAAATTGAAATTGCTAATATCCCATGTGACCACGAAATAGATGATGATTCGAGCATGAAGCTGATGAAATGAACATGGGATATGATTCCGTCTGATGTTGCAATTTTACAGAATGTTGGGATCAAAAAAAATTCAACTACCAAGACAATGGAATCATTGTACTATGAAAGCATTATGAATTTACTGATCAGATGAATTAATGAGGAGAGCTCACAGATGAAAAATCTTCTGATGATAATGGATGAAGTTGTTGAAGTCTTTTAAGAACGAACACTAATTTATTTTATTTTGAAACACAATTGTGCAATGCATTCAAAGAATTTAACATCTTTTGACAAATCGATCCAGACTTACTACTAAGGACATTGAGGGATTCAAGACCTATGAAGATTACAAGAATGATTGGATCTATGAATGGAACAAAGACGTACCATGGGTCGATGAAAAGCCATGGACTAACAGTGGAGTTTGGACCAAACCCACACCAGTTAAAACATACTATGCCAGCCTTTCACTATAAGACTCAAATGATTTTGGAATGGACCAACATGTAGTTAGTAAAGCAAATGCGTACTGAAATAGGAGGAAATTTACGCCGGAACTTACATTATTTGAAAACCAACTCCATATATTAGGATTAACGAATGGTACGAAGCTTTGGAGAAAGTGGAACTTAAAGATAGGCTTTAAGAAATAAAGCTATCATGGAAGGATTTATCAAAGATGATGATGATGAGTCACATTACGAACAAGAGAGACGATGGAACGTATATACTAACTATGATGATGCTTATAAGATAAATCATGAAGATAATGAGAGAGAAGAATTATGTGAAGTTCATGAGCTGCCGGTATGCAATACTAAAGTAAATTTAAAAGATCAAATACTCTTCAATAATGATAAGAGTTGTTGCTGTAAAAAGAAGACGAACGCGACGATCTTACTATCCACGAAGAAAAGAACGTGCCAAGCTTACCAAGAAATCTTTTGGATAATGGATGAAGGATGGATGGTGACTAGAGCTGAGTAGAAGAGAAGCTGAAGTAAAGTCTAAACATAAAGACATCGCGTAAACAAAAGTGCTCCGGAGGACAACCCGGAATGTTTTTAATTTTTTCGAGTCTTTCTTCCTAGACATCAATACGGCGTATCCGCTCCATACCATACCGACGTATTGATTTGTTTGGTGTACGTAATCATCTTTACATTTTATTGCAATTTATAAACATTATTGATCAGATCTGGAATTCGGCGTATTCACTAACCTGATACGCTGTACCACACAAAAACTGACATCGTATTTTTGTTTAAATTAGTTTTAAATTAACCGTAGGTACCAAAGATAGAATGCATATTTTTTCCCTATAATTTTATACAAGATCTACGAGAAAGGAAATCTCGCCGAAGTTGGTGGAATGCATATTTTTCTGAATCTTATGTGTGATTGTAGTCATGATGGAATTCGACGAATCTACAACACACAATCTCGCTCATAAACACAACTTGGAGAATCACCGGATCATATATCAGGGAGTTTCTCATCTAAATTTAATTCCCTATTTTTTAATGTTGATATATACAACGAGGATATAGTATAAATTCAAGTTGGAGGAATGGAATTAGAATGTTTTACTTGTTCTAATTTTCACACTAAAATGCTTTAAATTATATGCTCAAAATTTAAAAAAATTTCAAGCATATTTTTGTGAAATTATTAGTTACATAGCCCGCACACATAACCCTTGTTAGAATTGTTATGATTAAGCATACTGTTTATCTAAATGTTTATCCAAATTCTACAAACTATGAGTGTGTTGGTGATGTTTTAGACTTTAGAACATGGCTTTGTAAATCTATTCTAGACACAATGATAAATAACATGATTTAGATGGAGTACTTTGTTTTAAATTGTGGCAATCTTAGGATTACAACCCAATCGCCTTTACATGTTGCTTTAATAACTAACTAAAACTACACCGGTTAGTTAACCTCCCATATAAAAAAAAAAAGCCCATTTCCACCTCATCTTTAGAGTGATGATCTACGAGAACAACCCGTAAAGCCAATCCTTTAGGAATTTACACCAACTATTTGTTCGTTACACCCTTACACCTTAACCTACCATGTATATGATTAAATTTAATTACAGTTTGTTAGTTGCTTAAAGTGTAAATTTGTATTTCCTGAGTCGTTGTGTCATTTTTCTATCTTTGGTGCGGCTGAAATTTGCACATTGCAAATGGGATGTATATAGTAAGTCAAAACTCTGTGATTTTACTACCCGGCAACAATTACTGGTGACTCCGAAGAACGACGAACTATCGAATGAACTATCCGGAAATTATTATGATCGTGAAGAAGGTGAAACTACAACAACCACATCGAAAGATAAAAAAGAGGAACAACCACAAGACACCAACAACACAATGAATACCCGTATACACAACAACCAAAAAAACTACACAGACAACAACATAACAAAAAAGACAGGGTGGTCAAAAAACTCTACCCATAGCCCTACAACAGGAAACAAAATACCAAACAACAAGAGCAAGCAAAACAACAACCAAAACCAAATTTTTGGATTACACATATACTACCCAGAACCGACCCAATCTACATAAACCCTTATGATGTTTTCAACCCACTATACCACCCCACAGACAAGACACCGAGATTTAAAGTATAGTTAGCAAAAAAAAAACGAAAAAAATCAAAAAATCAAAAAATGGAAAAATACAAAAATAGAAAGAAAGTTTAAAGAATAATCTGTTTTCGCAACTACCGAAGAATTACAATAAGGATTCGAATATTCGTTTGATACTCAAAAAAAATCAACGATGTAGAGTATTTGTACAAGATTGGCAGATAAATCACACTTTCCCTGTAGATATTTAAAGTTTTGGATGATTGGAAATGGAACCGTTACGGAACGCCAACTAGGTTGTTGATTTTATCACTGATCACAAAAGACATTGTATATAGTTGTGTCTTAATCATGGTAACTGTCGGGAAAAGAGTCTACCACTTGTAATTCTTAAGATCTTAATCTTATGTTTCCTTGATTTTTATTTAACAACAATTTACTTCCCCTCTCACCAAATGTTTAGCCACTGGTTTTACCAAATGAAGACTTGTTCAACGCTGCATGACTATTCCTGTCGTTAACGGCCATGTATTCATGTCTAGCAGCCTCATTGGATTTACGACTTTTGGTGAAATTTAGAAGGTTTCCTACCCTATATCATTCTTCTACCTAACTGTTGGTTAAATTTGAAATAGGATTGATCAAACACACATGATCTATTCTTGTCATTACGGCCCCTTATGTGTGCTTTATCTGACTTGTGTGAGTGGTACTTTTGGTAAAAGGTTGTAGAATGATCATGACCGTAAGCCTTTTCCATACAAAAACCCATATATAACTTTATAAACTTGTACGCCTTAGCTTTAGTGGTGGAGAAGCTGTATCCTTGCCTAGCTATGATAAGAATACTCATCACACGAGCAAATTAATGTTAAGCGAATTAGGTATACATGTTACCAATAATTAGTTTAGTGATTTGATTGTTTCATCTCCTATTTCGTGAGGGTTAGTTGTGGTTACTTGTAATAGATCAACAAGTGCTTTAACGGAAAATAACCTTAGGGATACATTTTATAAACTTCTAACGGCACTTGAAAGACAAGTAGGATTCAAGGTGGGGGGGAATAATTTGATGACATCAAATAATGTCTATTTTACCGCATCATGTATCCCATGTTTAATTAACCTATTTTGATAGTGTATTGCAAATAATTGTTACTTAAACGTTTATATTTAAGAATATGCAGTAAGTATATAGTAATGGTGAAATGTTAGCAAAAGGCGCCCATTCTGGACTTACATGAAGATATTAGGAAGAATACAATTTCTGAAGACTAATATGTTGCAACCATCAAGAAGAAACACGTATCTGTGCCTGCACTCACCAAAACCACAGAAGTGATAAAGTTTAAATACGTCGTAACCAGAGATACTTCAATACACCTGTATTCCACGATTAGTATGATGAATATCTCGGAAGATATCAAGTGTGGTCCTTACTCCAAGAAACCCCCAATACATCGTATCTAATACTTGGATACGCCGTATCGAACCAACTCCAACCTTTATAAATAAAACCTCAAAAGCCAATTTACAGTGAGTGCTAAATCCTATTCTCGATACTCTGAAACCATAAAAGTTGATTTTCAGTGGAGAAAAAAAGCATAAAGAGGTTCGAGCAACGTTATCAATCTATAAAGACAAACGGAAATTTTCCATATACTTTAGTAATCATTTAATTTTTGGTATCATTCGTTAACTTGGTTAAGTTTACCCTTGGCCTAAATAATTGCTCTTGAATATATTATGACGTTTGAAGTCTGAATACCTTCTAGGGTATTGCCATTATTATGAAGATCTAAATGTTTGGTAATTTTTTATCTTCGATTTTTCTTATTTTTGTTGTAATGCTTTGTTTATGTTTATCAATTTATACTTGTTTACCCGCGCTTTTGTATGCGACCTATCATTCAAATGGATCTATGATGACAGACCAAGTAGATCTAGAGTCTGTGATAGCTCTCCATAATAGTAATTTAATCCATCATAGAATAAATCTTACAGCACATATATAGTCTTTCTAAATCATGTCTAGGATGCGCTTCGGGCTTAACTAGTTTAATGTTGGATATTCCAATGTTAATTGATCGTGTTGACTCAGCAGGTGACCTAGATAATTCCAACAAGATAACGTTCGAAACCATTGGATAGTTGGACAATTGGACAACTAGTGTATAAATTGCCATTAAGCGGTAAGTGGGTAAAGTCTCTATGAGCTAGGGTTTAACAAGATCAAACTAAAGTATAACAGACTTGAAAAACTAGAAACTCGATATATCTCCATTTTAAGAATAGAGGAGATTATCATCTTAGAATTACTCGTGATATTAATCCATGAAGTAATCTCTCTAAGTACGGGTTTCTTCTATACTTAAATTCCTATTAAGTATTCATGAGTGTTGCAGCATTCTCTATGCTATGTCTAATCTTTATAGACAATCTACGAACACTCCATGACAGTCTTAAATCAATACTTAATTCCTGTAGTATGAATGACTAAGGAGGTTTGAGTAAACTAAGTACTTAGCAAGTGGATTCTAAACATGCCAAAATGAAACACAATGATAAACAATAGTAAATGGTAGCATACATGTAAATAAACAAATCTCCATTATTTAATCACCAAATCCATTACAATATCAATCATTGTTTATAATGTTTCAAATTTAAACTAACAACTAAAACTTTATATTATCTTTCAATCCTATGCTCCTAGCATGTTCATTGTGTCTGGACTTAGCCAATGTGTTAGGTCTTGTTTTAGCTTGAATCATACGATATAGAACGATTTAGGATAGAGAGAATTAAGAGAGGAAGGCAAGTCTTTCACAATTTTCCAAATTTTATAAAAAAGAGAAAAAGGGAGGGAACGTGAGTTTGATACAAGCCTTAACAACCTAATGATGATTAGGTGGGTATTTATAGGAGAGGGAGGTAAGATTCCCTTCCTTTATTTTCCTAATTTTGCAATCTAGTCCCTATTCTTTGGATAATATGCTATTTTTAACTTTTAGCATATTTCTCCTTATTACAAACTACTTTCTACTTTATAAAATAAAGAATAAACACTAATAATAAATAAAACCACTTAAAGTATCATAATCGACACTTTTATGATCCTAACACAATGCCTTTGTGAATGGATCATCTGGATTATCCTCTGATCGTATGTGCTTCACAATCACGTACCTTCTTCTACTTTGCTTCGAACAAAATGGTATTTTCTTTCAATATTCTTTGACTTTCCATGATCCTTGGGTTCTTTAGTCAAGGCGACTGCATTCTCATTATCACAGAATATTTCAATGGGGTCTTGTACTGTTGGAACAAATCCAAGATCTTCAAAGAAATTCTTCATCCAGATAGCTTCCTTTGAAGCCTCACAAGCTGCAATATACTCGGAGTTGCAAGTGAAGTCTGCCACTGTAGCTTGCTTTAAACTTTTCCATGTCACCGCTCCCCTATTCAGCAAGAATAACCAACCAGACTGTGAACGACTATCATCTTTATGTGTTTGCCAATTTGCATCATAATAACCAGTCATTCCGAGTTCTTCTTCTCCACCATAAACTAAGAACCTGTCTTTAGTCTTTCTTAAATACTTAAAAATATTCCTTACAGCTATCCTAGCATTGTTATCTACTTTCCTTAATGATTAGCATATACAAATCCTCAATATCATTCTTGTTGAGGTTCTTGTATCTGACTGAGTGATTGATAACTATGCTACCATTTGCTCTTCTTTCATTCAATTTATATGTTTATAAATTTGTGACTGCATGTTAAAGTTCCCAATAAGTCTTGATGATTTGAACAATCTTTAAATTTGAGTAGACAACTTCCTTTGGCTTTTCGGGTTCTTTTTGTCTCTTAATGTAGAAGATCTTTGCATGTGGATTCTTCCAATGTTCGACACTTTTCAGGCATAAAGATTTTAACTTTTTCCATACATTTATCTACACTATGGGAAGCTCTTTCTTCAATTTCATCTTCAGGAAATATAATATGCAGGAAACTTGTGTAGAGACATCACAATATTCTCAGATCCTGAGTTTCCTTTCTTTAAGTACAATAGATCTTGATTAACTAGAGATAGTGCAGGAGCCTTGGGATCTCTTTGGCATCTTTGAACGAATGGAGTGGGCTTTTATGGATATGGTGAGACTAAGATTTCTTTTATGCTTTCCCACACAATGTCATTCTTCAAGAAGTTTTGCATCTGATCAATGTGATACTGATGCTCATCTCCTGAAGTGCATCATTGTCTCAACACTTCATTAACAACTTTGCGTAATTTTGCTTCATCAACAGTTTGTGACATTTCTTCCAAAAGTTCTCGTGACACTTTCTCAGTAGGAACCTCATCATCATCATATGTGGCATAGGAATCCGTCCAAAAATCAAAATCATCTAATTGTTCTTGATTACCTTATGTTGATGGACCTGGTTCACTTTTATTGTCTTGACCAGATAACAATTCTCCAAACACATAGGTTTCATGCTCAGACGTCTTCTACCTCTTTGCACTATTCTCCCCCTCAGGATGAGCATCATCATAAGGATCATCCTGATCTCTTAGGCGAACGGCAGAAGGTCTACAAGAAGTATCAGACACATGAAGTCTTTCAAACTTGTACTTGAGTGCGAGCCAAATTGGTAAATCATCTTGTTGCAGATGAGGATTATCTTTCATGGTCAAATATAATTGATATTATTGTTCTTATGCAGAAGCTAGGCTAGCTTGAGTTGGTGCGCTATGCCAAATAGTGTCCTTACATGTCAATTCGTGTCAAACAAAAAAATGAATCAAACCTTCCCCCATGAGAAGGAATATGGTTAGTGAATAGCATTGTTATTGCGAAGTAATCTTTGCCCGAAGTTCCTCGTGATCTTGCGAATAGTATCTGCTAATATCTTTGCCACATCAGCTTGATTCTGTTTTCTTTCTATTATTAGCCCCTCTGCAACATATATTGGAACTTGTGTCTTGGTTAGCACCTGAACACGGCATCTCCATGTTTGGACAAAGACTCTTCCATGGGGATCTTGTTAAGTGTTGAGAGACACATGAACTTTTTCTTGGCATTGAACTTGTCTTTAAGATGTTCAAACAAATAATCCGTTGCGGTCCTTGGAGCTCATTCAAAGAAACTCTTGTAGAGTTTGAACATCCAGTCTTGGGTTGGAACAAGGAATAAGAGTCGCTGGTACGCAGACTAAATTTGGATGAAGATGTTAATGGTGTAGAAAATAAAGATGGTGGACCAGTAACCGTCAATTCACTGAGTTTCTACAGTATCCTGACTCTACGAGAGTAAGAATGAATCCTAGAGGGATTGTCTGTATGAATTCGTTGAGGAAATGGGTTTATAAATGTCATGTTAGGAAGCTCATTGCTGTTTAGCTCGTTCAAAATTTGACATGAATGGTTTCATATCTTTTTGGTTCATCGATTATATATTCAAAACCCTCTGGATGTTTCAGAATATCCAATAAAGATACCAATGTCTGCTTTTGGTTTCATCTTTCCAAGGTCATCTCGGTCATTTGTTGGATAACAAAGTGAACCAAATACATGAAAGTACTCCACATTTGGTTTAGGCGTGAAGAAGTTCATATGGAGTCTTGTTGTACCTCGTATGAATGATTGACCGATTTTGAGTAAAGCAAGCGGTGGAAAT
This sequence comes from Tanacetum coccineum, assembly GCA_026074375.1. NCBI lineage: Eukaryota > Viridiplantae > Streptophyta > Magnoliopsida > Asterales > Asteraceae > Tanacetum > Tanacetum coccineum. Next base: position 24,533 of record BQNB010055757.1, read on the forward strand.
TTCCTCGGCCAAAAGAAATTCTGGTAATCGAGAAAAGATAAAGCATTGTGCGTGCAGCCTCGACGAAGATACGATTACGTCATTTCAACATCACCATTTTGTTGAGTTGTCTTCGAGCAGTCTAATTTTATAATGAGCCTTAAGAATTGCGTTTTTGAATTCAGTACCATTGTCTGTTCGAATCTTGTAAACTTTGGTATTGTAATTCAACTGAACTTGAGCAATAAACTTATTTATGATCTCTGGAGTCTCATCTTTAGTGTGAAGAAAATATACCTATGTGAATTGAGAATAATCATCAACGATCACTAGAATATACTTCTTTCCGTTGATGGTTGCTACCCTTATTGGCCCACATAAGTCCATATGTAGCAATTCCAATTTAGAATGAGTGCTTGGAACCAATTTAGGTGGATGAGAAGATTTCTTGCTTTTTCCCCCGCTCACATGCAAAACACAAGTGATATTTACTATATTTGAATTTAGGAACATCAACCAAATCGTTTTTGGTAAGATCGTTTTTGGTAAGATCGTTTATGGTACTGAAGTTTAGATGTGAGAGTCTGCGGTGCCATAACCATGACTTTATTGAAGTGGCTTTGGAGAGAAGACAAACATGTGAGAAGCAAACTTTGTTCGAAATGGGAGGATAGTATACAAATTGGATTCACGATCTCCTGTAAGCAAATCATCTCCTTCCAGATTTCGCACAATAAATGTTTTTGAGCAAAAAGCAACTTCTAGATCACCGTCACAGAATTGTCCTACACTAAAGAGGTTGTGTCCTAGGCCCTTCAACATAATATACATGACAAATAGTGATATTGCCTTGTACATAATCGCCATAGCCTTGTGATTGCTGCAAAATGATCGTTTCCAAAGCGGACTGTGCCCATGAATTTCTCAACGAAATTTTTTAGCAGTGAACGATCACCAGTCATATGCTTTGAACAACCACTATCAACAATCCACAGAATGATTTGAACTACCTGCAACACATGAAGAAACCATACATGGACAAGTGGATGTTTGGCTACCTATTTTTATTGGTAGAAACGATGTTTTATTAACAGTGTTTCTACTATTGACAACATTCAGAGTCATCTTAATATGAGACCAAACAACATTTGGTTGTAGCTCGTACCACTTTTGCCACATGCGACGTATTTTATTCTTCATGTATTTGCTAAGTGAATTATCTTGTAGAATTATCGAAATTGACTTAAAAGCTCTTAGGGACCTTATTGCTGACACTTATGGGAGTAACTGCAGCAATCTTAGTTCTGGAAACTATGGGAGTAGTGTTTTTAAACGACTTAGATTGTGTAGTCTGAACCAAAAACCTAGTCTTTGAAACTACGCGAGTAGTATCTTTAAACGCAGATTTTGCTTTTCTAGGAGTAGTGAATAAGGCCCTTCTAACTTTGGAATGCACAATTAATTTATACTTCGCAAGACATTTATCATGACATGGAATAAACACATTTTTAGCACACGAAACACATGATACATCCTTCACTATAAGAGCATTTTGAACATCAAGATCCGCTAGCACTAGTAGACGATTTTATTCATGTAGAAGACAACATAGATTTGTTAAAAACTGAGTTTGATAAAGAAGTTGTTTATAACACCCCCAAATTTACAATGCAGCAGAATACAACATTGGGGTGCTATTTCATAATATAAGCTCACGAGTCACGGTAAACGACATTCAATTTCTATAAAAAAAAAAGATCAGAGTTACAAGGTCCCAATAACTTTTAGAAAACTTATTCCCAAATAAGTCATAATATGACAATTTTTGTTTAAAATATTTTGTCAAATGTGCAAAGTTCACCAAGTCCACGTCCTTCGATATCCGCATTCCATCCCATCCAAGCTAGCAAGAATATACCTGAGATAAACTCTATGAATTCACTCAACGTTAAACAAAATGACAAAACAAGTATGTAATGTATATCCCATATATACATTACATATGAAAACGGACGCGTATAATTCATGACGAGAATTATATAACCAAAGGCAAATATTCGAAAGTGTATGGTTTTCGTTGTGATAAGTATAGTATATATCTCTATAGTGCAAACTTTCACTAACCAAGATACCGTAAGTAATTAATCACTTAGGTAGGCCAAAATAGATCTATTATAATTACATTAGCGTTCACCGGTTAGCGGTGATTGACGGTTCATGAAGGAAGGGCCACAACAATACACTCATAGCAACGTTCACATAATAAAATCACCTGTGTTCGATTTTCTAAAACAAGCATGTATCTCCCTCGCGAGTTTTTAAAACATAAAAAATTTAAAGTGCGAGGCTATGAACTCACCTTGCTCGTAGGCAATAATCAAATAGCTAATAACCATGTAGCGTCAATGAATATCTTGTCGCGTCCGCGAAAACACTTATGCTTCATTCGTTTAGGAGGATATATTTTTTGGGGTTTTTCCACTGGATAGTTACATCGACACGACTCATTAATAAAAAGACTCAATTTCAAATTATAACATTTCGGTCGTTGGCCAAATAAAATAAACAAAACGATAGAACAAGTAAGTAATATATATTCCGTATATACATTACATATGAAAACAGACGCGTATAATTCATGTCAGGAATTATATAACCAAAGGCAAACACTCAAAAGCGCATTATTTAAGGTATATAATTCTTTACAAGCATTATACATAAGAATTATGTGATATTAATTTAAAATAATATTATCCGACACGCGTTCGGAGATTATCATTTCATTCATGAAAGATTTATTTAATAACGTAAACGTACGTTTTAAGGTCACAATTTAGACAAATAATGTCTTTTAAACTTTTACAAAAGTTATTATTAGTCTTTTAAAGTAAGTGATTTAAAAAATAATAATATTATAAGTTATGTTTCATTTTCTGACGGTTTAGTTAAAAATAGTTATATCGTTTGTAAAAGTATAGTTTTCGATTATTCACCGGGTTATTGTATATTTATAATTTGATAAAGATATAAAGACTATAACTTTGTCCTTTTATCGGATTTTTAAGATAATAGGCAATCTTAGAAAGGAAAAATTACTAAGTATATAGATTTTTAGAAATTTCGGCATGACCTTGCCGTTTATACAAAGTTCCCATGTATATCAAATACATTATTTTCCCACTTTTATCAATCAATATCGCAATTCCATATTTAATTAATTAGTCATATTTATTTAAACATCAAATATAAGTAAAACCAAACACACCCTTATTTAGGGCCTGCTGTCCCAAACACCCCTAATAGGCCACAAACTCAGAAACAAACACCCCTATATGGGCTGTTATCCACAAATCCAAACGCCCCTAATGGCAGATTACATGCAAATCCAAACACCCTTTTTAACAAGTTTTTACATCGGAAAAATCAATAGACAACCAAAACAAGTTAGAACAAATAAATTAACAACGGGGGTGTCACCACCACAAGCCCGACACCACAAGGTGCGGCTGTGGTGGTCCTTTACAGGTTCGGCCGCCACCAACATTAAAAATCACAAAATTAAAAAGAAAATTTTAGGAAAAAGAATTAGAATTTTTTTAGTTATTTTTGAATTTTCTATGATTTTTGAAAGAAAAATGAATTAACTAAAATAAACTTTTTCTAAAATTTAACACTAAAATTCTATTTTTATTTTTCAAAAATACTAAAATGAAAAATAAAATTGTTACAAAAAGAATTAAATTTTTTCAACCATTTTTCTATTTATTATGATTTTTCTAAGAAAAAGAAATTTACTAAAATCTATTTAAATTCCTAGAAATTACAATTTTAACTAGAAAAATAAGGAAAAATGGTTTTTATAGACTAGAAAGGTGCAGAAATTTATTGGAACAAAAAGCCCCAATTTTTATAGACTAATTGAGCTCTAATTTTACCAATTAAAACTAATCCCTAATTTTTATTAAACTAATTTCTAAAAATATTAATTCTTTTTATTAATCTAGAAAGAACAGGGTAGAAAGTGTAAGAAACGAAACTAAAGGGTAGGCGGGCTAACTATTGTCAATTTACACTTCAGTGTAAACGGGTACCCCTAATCTTTTAAGAAAATACAAAACAAACCCTACGATCTATGGCTTATTTTTGGCTTATTAAAAATTGAGATTCAGCTAAAACTTAAAACTACAAACTTGTTAAAGAGCTTATTCTAAACAACTTTAATAAAGGCAATATCTACTTTTAACAAAAGAATAAGCTGGAAATTTAAGCTTTTAGTTCTGTTTACAGAAACTAGAGGTTTAAGAGCTTTTTAAGTTTTTGGCTTATAACTTGCTTATTTCTAGATGAAATTGAAAAACAAAAGAAGCTAAATGTAGATTAAGATATGTATTAAAGATATCTAAACAGACATTAACTAAGCTTTAATAAAAATAACAAGTAAATTGAACTGAAAAAGTGAAAGTTTTTGCTTAAACTGAGATAAGCTTTTTTCTAATAAGCTAAAAAGCTTAATACTAAACCTTAACAGCTGAAAATTTGGAAATAAGCTATGCTATTGATTTAAATCTAACCTAGATAAAAGGTTTTACAAAATTTTAACTAGAAATGAAAATTCAAAATGAATTAAGCTAAACTCCAATTATGCTGCTATACTACTTTTGACAAAACCTAAAAGCTAATCAACAGCTTATTAATGAAAGTTAAAAGTGGATTTTTAAAAAACTAATGGAGTACTTCTTAAATGCTTAAAAGCAAATCCTAACTCCTAATGATGAATGCTTAAAAAGAAGATAGAAATTGAATAGCAACAACAGCAGTAACTGTTGTTGCTGATGCAAATGACCAAAAACCTTTAGTGCAGGGCAAATTTCTTATCTAAGTCTCATGAACTCACTCAATGATTGTATGTAAACCTGCTTTATCCAACTTTTAACTCTAGAATACTTTTGAAACACTTAACACTAAATTCAATTGAGCTAACAAACTCCCCTGGTGCTAGGAATGAGAATTTTAAACTCAAAACTTTGACATATTATAAACTAACTTCTAAATTCTATTTAAAACTTGTTTATAACTCCTAACTCAACTATGCAAAAGGATTTGACAGGAGAATGTTGACTTTAAGAGTCAACAACAGCTTATACCAAACACTCTTTTATTATAACTGTCAAAACTAAATTGTACTTAAAAGCTATTTTAAAGCTAAAGCTTCTAAAACCTTTTATCTACTCACTCTAAATCTCACCTAATTAAGCTACTTTAAAACTAAAACCTACAGCTTATTAATGAAATTACACTAGTTTATCAGCTAGCTTATTTAAGACTAAATGACAGTTTTAAAGGAAACTACTAATTAAGGTTTTCTATCTATAAAAACTGTAAAGCAAATGCATATCTAAACAAACTAAACAAGATTGATCATGATTTAGCTCACACATTAACACTAAAATTTTACTTTTATTTTTCAAAAATACTAGATTTAAAAAGAAAATTATTGCAAAAAGAATTAAAAATTTTCAGCTAATTTTCTATTTTTTATGAATTATTTAAGAAAAATCTCAGCCAAAAGCCACTTCTCATCTGATGAGTGGCTTAAATCATACACCTAAGTGGCTCCCTCAGCCTCAAAACCTAAAGCTTAAAACATCAAATTAAGATATTAAAGCTTCTACCTCCTTGTTGCTTCCAAGTGTATAAAAATGAACTCAAGTTATCATACTTTGATGTAAGTTGTATAAAATGAGTAAATGAATCACTAATAACAAAGTTTTAACTAAATTTGAGCTTATGAACAGGAATAAGCTCAAAAGAGCTTATTGAGAGCTTATTACGTGAAAACAGCTTAAAATTGAAATCAAAGAACAATTAAACTTGAGGAACTGAATTTTATTATCCAAATTGATTACGTACAAGTGAAATAACAAAGATACAAGTTATTTATACAAGCTGATTTCTAAAAAATTGAAGAAGAAAATGCTTAAAAAATGAGAAGCTCCACAAGACGAGCATTCTTTAATCGCGTAAAGGGGATTTAAACGATAGTCGAATGACGCCATAAGAATTAAACAACTTAGAGGGATAAGAAGAAGAATTAAATTAGAGGGTCGAGAAAATAAGAATTAAATGAAAAAGAGGTTAAAAGAAGATTATTTTTGGTTTTTCGAGTTTTTTAAACAACATATTTTATTAAAGGACAAAACAAGATCGAATAACTTAAACCTAATAATCAACAAGCTTTACGGTAGCTCTCTAAAAGTGTTTTAACTTTCAAAGGTGAGCCGTATATCGCAAGTGACACAAAAGGCAAGTTTTAATCTTTTGTTCGGGAACTTATTATGATAATTGTTCAGTTGAAATCATTATGTGTTGGTGTTCTTTTACCAGCTTGGTATTATTATTATTTTTATATTTTTTTTTCTTTTTATGGACAATTTTTTTATATTTTTGGTTTTTCTTGTTTTTATTTATCTTATACTAATACTAATAAAAGAAAATGAAAAATATTTTTGTATTTTTATATTTTTTATAAAAATAAGAAGAAAATATTCACAAACGAGAATGATAACTTCACGAGGAAGGGTCTTCAAGGCACAACAAACTTCAACTCGATGATCGTACACACCTCCCCGGCAATGGCGCCAAAATGATTATGAGTTTCTCTTACTATATATAAATATAAATAAATATATAAATATATAATAAGTATTCTCAAAATTTATCAATTATAGTATAGTATTACCGGAAGTATCGGTCTCTCACTTCGTTACCCATAAAGTTCAAAACCGGACGCGGGTCGTTTTTCCCAAAGAGGCGTGAATTTGAAAATCGAGTTTGGTTTGCGGACAATGCTTGAATGATCAAAGATTTGATTTGGTTATCTATTTCTACAAATAAAATTCAAAAATAAGTAAAAGAAACCCTAAAACGAAAGCAATTTAAGTTAAAACCTAAAACGGGAACGTAAAAACGCAACTTAAAAACCTAAATTATCAAAATTTAATCCTAAAATGATTTTTTCACTTTTAATAAACCCTAAATGACTAAAAAGTAAGAACAAAGAAAACTAGACCAAAAACGAAAGTGTTTTGAGCTTAAAAACACGAAAAACGAGAACGGGATTTAAAACCCGTTCTTTAAAAAACCAAAATTTGCAAATTTAACCCTACGGATGCAAATTTATTTTTCCTAGGTCCTAAATGATAAAAGAAAATTTTGAAAAAAAGAATTATATTTTTTTGACTTTTATTTTATTTATTATGAATTAATTACTGTTTTAATAAAATTAAATTATTAAAAATAGCAAACTAAAAGAGAAAAATGTGAAAAAATTACAAAAAGTACTTTGACTTATGCTGATTCTAGGAAAAATAAAGTTGGGTTGCCAGCTTATTGAAATAAGCTGGAAATAAGCCCAAAAGGGCTATTAGCTTATTGGGCCAAAATGGCCTTATAACTTAAATTGTGCAAACACTAACCAGATGGCCCTACTGGTGCCAATGGTTAGTGTGTGTGACTTGTGGGACGAGTGTGTGTGTAAAGGGAGGTCACAGGTTCGAAACCTGTGGCCTCTCTTTTTTAAAAAACATTTTTTTTATTTTCTTTTTACAAACTTATAGAAGAGACAAAAATAAGCATTTTTCTTAACTATGACTTTTTATGAAAACTTTTAAATAAGCTGGAAAAGCTAAAAGAAAACAGACATAATGCTCATTTTTAACTAGGAAACTATATGACTAATTTTTTTGGCTTTTTTTAAAGACTAATAAGCAAAATGTAAAAGTAAATAAGGAGAGACAGATGGCTAGCTATATCTAATAGGCAATTAGGAACAAGAAAAAGCAAATAAAACAAAGAGATAAGCATTGAAAAGCTAAAAAGCACTTATGGCCAAATCTAGTTAACAAAACAACAAATGAGGCACTTTTGGGCTTAGTTATAAGCCCCTAGATGGATCCTTATGGCTTAAGGGCTTATATGCCCTTAAAGCTTGAACAATAACCTACAAATATCTAAAAAGAAAAAGGAGTTTGAAATTCAGCTACACTATGAAAAAGGCCTATGAATACAGCTACTTACACTCAATAGCTGCTGATTAATGGTTTTTCTTAAAAGAGAAAAGGCTTTTGCAGCCTTGGTTTTAAGCTAGTAAAAGACCTTAAAAACTTAAAATAAGTTGAAACAGATGTAGAAGGGTGCCTAATGAGCTTATGCACAAAACTTCAAGAGCTAAAAACAATTCTAAGAAACCTAAATTTGAAAATGAAAAGAAGACTTTAAAATATTATAAAGGCTGATCAAAATAACTTAAAGAAGCTAAACAAATTTAGATTAAGGACCCAAATAGTTTTACACTCAGTTTTGACCCATTTTGGGTCTTATGCCAAACACCCCTTTAATTTATGAAAAACGATTTTTACACTAAAACAGCTTATTACTTGCATTAAACTCAATCCATAAAGCATCATTAACATCTAATAAGCATTTAAAACATATAATAAGCACACATTAAACAGATTATAAGTAAATGCATAAAGATGACTTGAAAATGAAATTTTTGGAACTTACACAAGGTCCATTGCTTTTGTCAAGAACATAACAACCAAAACCAATCCTAATGCTTCCCAAGAAGCTCTAAAACCATGGCCATCCAGAATTTACCATGCTCCATTGAATCTTGAAGATAGAATTTTTGATAAAAGAGCTTTAAAACAGAAAATAGCTTAAGTTTTTTGATAAAGCTTAAGAAAGGTTTGCAGATTCAAAAATAACTTATAAAGAGAGCTTATGAAAGTTTCTTGTGAACAGATCAAAGCTTAAGTGCATAAACAGATTTGCATAAACCAATAAACTTGACTTTTTCATTAAACATAAAAAGGTTACAAGGCTTGAAAACTTAAATGATAGAATTTAAAAGCTTAAAAAAACATAAAGTTAAAACATTAAGAGTAAATTACACTAAAGCTACACTACTCCTAGTTAGCTAGTTTTTTTGGCCTTCATCTTGTGCTTCCTTTTATAGAGTCATAAAACCCTAGCTGCCTTCACTTTGTCTCCTAGCAATGAAGCTTCTAGCCCTTCTAATTATGATCGTTGGATCAGATTGGTCTCCAAGGGTTTATTCTTGACCCTTTGATTAAAACTGACGAATGGGAGAAGGGTATGTGGGGGTGTCACATGGGTTGGTTGGGAGTGGGGTGAGGTGTGTCTGGTGTGGGTGGACAATGGTGAGAAGATGGAGGAATAGTACCTCTGGTTTTTGGCGGGTTGTGAGGAAGAAGCACAGTGTTTTGATTTTGGGGGGGTGAATGTTTGGGTAAATGGAAAAAATGGTCCCTAAAAATGTGTATAACTATTACAACTACAGTCCATGATTGGTGCATCTTTGGCCCTTGAAGTTTTATATTAGTTTGCACTGTTAGTCCTTAAAGGACTAACGGTGTAAAGGTTAAGGGGTAACGGGATAACAGCTTGTTATAAAGGGTTTGGGCTTTTTGTTTGGGCCGGTATGTATAAAAGAGGTTTAATAAGGATTTTATATAAGTGGGCTGACCCGGGCCCACTAGGTGGGTACGGGTGAGCCCACTTTTGACAATTTAGGTTTTCGGGTTCGGTTTTCGATGTTTTTCCAATGCCACTTCCCGGGGTTGACTTTGACTTTGACTTTTTCTGGGTTGACTTTGACTTTGACTTTGGCTTTTCCACGCTCTTCCATTCCGTGCTCGGTTTTGTCCGTTTTTGCTTGATTTTTCATCCTTTTCTCGGATATTTGTTTCCTGCATAATATAAGTAAAAATATACAAATACAATGTATTTTTGGTACGTTTTTGGTCATTTAAGTCCGGTTTTAATGGTGAAAGGTATGTGTAATTAAACGCATACCAAAGAAGCAGACTATTGTGGCTAATTCTACTACTGAGGCATAATATTTTGTTGCTGCTAACTGTTGTGGGCAAGTACTATGGATACAAAATCAAATAATGGATTATGGCTTTAATTTCATGAACACCAAAATCCATATTGATAATGAAAGTACCATATGTATAGTCAAGAATCGTGTCTATCACTTAAGGAACAAGCACATTGAAACTCGACATCACTTCATAAGGGATTGCTATGAGAAAAGATTGATAGATGTTGTCAAGATTCATACTAACAATAATATTGCAGACCTTCTCACCAAAGGATTTGATGTCACAAGATTTAACTTCCTGGTGGTTAGTATTGGGATGTTAAACCTGTAGCTACATTTAAGAGGAGGTTTACATTGTAAAGTTTGTACTTGTCATTGGTACTTGTAGTTAGAATTAATATTGCTAGGGTATTGATTCTAGTAGTTAGGATATTTAGTTCAAGTTAATCCTGTCTTATGAACATGTTTTGCAGTATTTTTCTTGTTGTGGGCTAATTTTTTTCAGGAACAGCATGGATTTAAGAATGGATGGAAGTTGTGCCAGTAATTTCTCTCATATCTAGGTTATAAGTGCTTAATTCTGGTAGAACAAAGGTTAATACTGGTATGTCATTTTTTTTAATACTGGCACGCGAAAGTTACTACTGGTGTATCATATTAATACTGGTAGACCAAAAAGTTAATTCTGGTAGGCCAATATTAATACTGGTAGATGACCGTTGGTATTGGTGAGGGAAAATTGATTTTCCCTGTTTAAATATTACCGTTAGATATTTTTACGGTAATTACCTCTCATATAGGTTTCCTATTTGGAAAATTACTGAATTTTATTCATTAAAACATCTTTCTTTCCTATAAAGAAACTATTTTTTTGTCTCCGGATTATTATTCTTATATGGGCGTTTCATGAGAGGCTGCCAAAATCGGTTGTGAGCCGGCAAGATGCAGCAAACTTTTATTAGCCCACAGTTTATATTTATTATTCATTATATTTTTTTTTTCATTTTTCATCATATTTTTCATTTTTTTATATATATTATATAGAGAAGACTTCTTTTTGAAAAATTTAAGTATAAATTTGAACTAAGACTAAATTTTTTGCTATCAACTACATAAAAATTATTGATTTAAGTTTAATCTCCAAAAATAGCACGTATTATTAGTCCGGTTAGGAGCTTATGGGAGAAAAAACCAAAAATTACATACATGAGCTCTTAAGATTTCCAAATACTCCATGCTTAGCATCTAACTTATATTCAACTCTATCATTTTTCGTTCTTTGCAAAATTCGCGAATGCTTAGTCTAAAAGTTAAGGAACAAGCTAGAGCTCAACACGCTCGATCGAGTCAAAATTTATTCTTATTCTACCCAGCAGGAAAGTCAAAATTGTGACAAAACACTTATTTGATTTTTGAAATTTTTTCATTTTTTTGGTATTTTGGTGGTAAAAACGGGATTACGTAAAAACAACGGCTGCAGGCACAATCAAATCGATAGACCCCCTATACTAGAATTAAACATTGTCCTCAATGTTTTAAGAAGGGTTTCTATGTAAATCCTAAGTCGTTTATTAAGTATGCTTAAAGAAAAACGTTAGTCGATAAGATTTGGATATTGGATTTCCCAAATGAAGCTAAAGATTTGAAGCTCGAGTGATCGAAGGAGAAAACCATGAGCACGAGAGGCTTCAAAATCCGGGCAATCTTGGACATACATCACAAAAACACAAGCAAACGGAAGGTAGAGGCGGTGCTGATACAACTAAAACACTTATTCATACTATAAACTACCATTAATACTACTAAGGATAAAGCAATTGGGTTGCGTGTGTGAACAAGCGCCTTATTTTTGTTAACCGAGTCTTGAGCCTGACTCGACCCCGAATTCATTGGTCCATGGGGGGAGCAAGTGGAAGATAAAATCTCCATCGGACTTTCATTCAAGTGGTTTGGATAAACATTGAATTTCATGAAAGTTCCACTCAGATGAGATACACCCAGCATAAAAGAATGATAAATGGAGATGCCGGGGTCAAAAATGGTATCTTCATTCCCGGAGGAGAGAAGATATAGATGAGCAACGGGATATGTGAGAAAAGGAAGAAAGCTCCATACCACATAAGCGAAGAGAGAATCACTAGAAAGAATGAAATTCAGATCCAGGTGAAGGGTGGAATGGGTGGGCAAAATATTAGGCACATGAACTCTTGGTTCTCTTGTCGGATTATCAAAAATATCCTCCACTACATCCATCGTGAATTTGCCCTGATCAGGCTCATTCTTAAAGTAGAAATAATCATACTCCGGTGGAGATATGATTTGAACAAGTTCATCGGCGAACTCCTCATGATAAAAGTCACTCCTATCGGCAGGAGGAAACGGATTGATCGAAAGATCAAAGATGAACGAATCATATTGAGAAAAATCAGCATGAGTAGTGGTACTGCCACTACTCTTTTCTTCAACATGATCGTCATCGAGATAGAAAGCTTCATAATCCGGAAGAGATAAATCTGAATAAGAAGTGGGACTGCCACTACTAATCTCTTCCAGATTAAAGCAAAAAGTTTCAGTTTCGGGTAAAGAATTATAACGGTGTTAGTTCCTCCAGCAAAAGTTAGAGATGTGCGAGGAAGACTTGGTCTTAAATCGGAAGGTTGGATTGAGATTTTTTTAATGCTTCGATCTTAGCAATAAGAAGATTGACATTCAACAATTTTTCATGAAGGATATCGTCTTTAATTGTTAGAAGAATATCAGTATCAATCCCTCCAACTTCCGGGATAACAATCTCAACCACCTCTAAGCTGACGATCTCAGCATCGGGAGGTGATGCATCGACATACTCGATGTCCTTACTAGAGAAAGAATCGTCATCACTCGAAGAAGAATCATCATTGGAATCGACGACAATCTTAGAGTGATCTTTGAAAGCTTCAAGAGGGTAGGTTATCTACAAGAGGATATACACCCATGTCGCGTTTACCCTAGGGACCTCACTTGGTTCGATTTTCTTTTTGGGACAAGGTTCTCGACACTTGACTTTTTGACTTCGTCGATTCGGCGTGCAGGATAGTGTCGAGATGCTCATCTCTATTATTGAGAGAGTCAGGGCTCCTCAGTTGTTATAAAAACAGGTTCTAGTGAGTGCAATGGTATAGTCTACGTCATCATCATATCTAGTTGTCGATAGGACGATTCAATTCGGGTATTTATATACTCTGCCAAATCCTCGTGAATATTTGATGTGTAGTTAATGCAAAAAAATTTATATACAGTATAGTATTAATCCCGTGAAATTTCTTTACAAAAATACTTCTCAAACAAGAGAAATATAAGGTAAAAATCTCACTAAAGAAAACACAATATGTATATTTTTATCCGGGAAGTATTGTACTACTCGGGTCGTGTCCCAACGAAATCGTGAATTGAGAATTGGGAATAATTCGGATTCGAGTTAAGATTGATAAAGGATTTTTGAACTTTTGATTATACTACAAATATAATAGCACGATTTAAAAACAATTATATCTTAGTCGAAATTTAAATGCTACGAAAAGTAAAAACGCAGAAGCTGCTAAAAATGAAATTTAAAATCTAAGGCACGACTTTTAGCAAACTTTATACCTAAAAATCACAAATTTAAAAAGAAAATTTTAGGAAAAAGAATTGAAATTTTTTAACTATTTTTGAATTTTTTATGAATTTTTTAAGAAAAAGGATTTACCTAAAATCTATTTAAATTCCTAGAAATTACAATTTTAACTAGAAAAATAAGGAAAAATGGTTTTTATAGACTAGAAAGGTGCAGAAATTTATTGGAACAAAAAGCCCCAATTTTTATAGACTAATTGAGCCCTAATTTTATCAATTAAAACTTTAAACCTAATTTTATTTAAACTAATAACAAAAATATTAAAACTATTTAATATTTCCTAAAAAGACAGGGTAAAAAGTGCAATTAAACAAACTAAAAGGTAGGCGGGTTAACTATTGAGAATTTACACAGCAGTTAAAACGTGTACCCCTTAACTATTACAAAAATACAAAACAGACCTCGCGATATGACTTATTTTTGGCTTATTAAAAATTGAGATTCAGCAAAAACTCAAAACTACAAACTTGTTAAAGAGCTTATTCTAAACAACTTTAATAAAGGCAATATCTACTTTTAACAAAAGAATAAGCTGGAAATTTAAGCTTTTAGTTCTGTTTACAGAAACTAGGGGTTTAAGAGCTTTTTAAGTTTTTGGCTTATAACTTGCTTATTTCTAGATGAAATTGAAAACTAAAAGAAGATATATGTAGATTAAGATATGTATTAAAGATATCTAAACAGACATTAACTAAGCTTTAATAAAAATAACAAGTAAATTGAACTGAAAAAGTGAAAGTTTTTGCTTAAACTGAGATAAGCTTTTTTCTAATAAGCTAAAAAGCTTAAAACTAAACCTATAAAGCTGAAATTTTGAAGTTAAGCTATTCTAAGATTGTTAAGCAAACCTAGATAAAAGGATTCTTGATTTAACAGCTAGAAACTAGAAAATC
>BQNB010055758.1:6263-38969 GCA_026074375.1 Tanacetum coccineum
TTTAAAAGACACTTGAAACTTAGAACACAAGTAAAAAAAAACTTAACTGAATTTCATTAAAATGAAGTACAAGTACAATTAAAGGCTTAACTTAGAATTTAACACACTAACTTTTTAAAACTAAAAGCTACACACTAAAACTACACTTAAAACTTCCTCTGCCACAATGGGCTTACAAAGCTTAAATAGAAGAAAAACGAGCTAGGGTTTTGCTTCTTGTGCTTGTTGTGAGAGTGTAGACAACACAAACAGTTCCTAGCCTTTGGATTGCTTTTGTGCTTGTTCGGATCATCATCCCTACCATTCATCATGCTCGAAATTAGTGAATTTGCCAAGTTGGCAATTTGTCTTGGTAGAAGTGGTAGTGGAAGGGGAGGGAAAGGTTTATCCATGGTGGAATTTGGGTTATAGGATAAAAGGGAGGAAGATGACCCGTGAGTTGTGTTGGGGGGAAAAATGGGCGGGAAAAGGTGTTATAAAAAGGGTAGGGGTGACAGGGCAAAGGTTTGGGGATTTGACCAAATTGATCCCTCAAGGTGTATATAGCTCTTGCAACCATGGTCCTTGTGTGATTGAGGGTTTGGGGATTTGGCAATATAACCCCCAAGGGTTATATAACCCTTTGCACCACTCGTCCTTGGTTAATTATGGTTTAGGGGACTTGGCAGAAATGCCCCTTGTGGTTTAACTTTGAGAACTTGGCAGTTTGGGCCCTTCTCTTCATTTCTCTTGTTTTCTTCTTTAAATAAGTTTAGGGTTTTAACAAATTTAACCCTCAAACTTATTTTTCTTGACTTTTGGCTTCGGGGTTGACTTGGGTTGACTTTTGTTGACTTTTTCAGGCTTCTTGTTTGACTGGACTTTGTCTTTTCCCTGCTTTTCCATTCTGTGTCCGGTTTTGTCGTTTTGGCTTCGTTTTTTGTCCTTTTCTTAGATATCCGTTCCTACACAACACAATTAGCAAAACAAGCATATATTTGGCATTTTAAGTCCGTTTTTGGTTATTTTAGCTCATTTTTAAAGGTAAAAGGTATGTGTAATTAAACACATACCAGAACGCCATAATTTCCAAGTCTAATCTATGTTACCTGCATAAGAGTAAACATACAAAAGCACAAAAAAAGAAAATATTTTTGGGGTTTTTTTAAAAATAAAACAGAGGAGGAGGGTCTCCTCTACACTTCACTTAAAGCACGGGTTGCCTCCCGAGAAGCGCTTAATTTTGAAATGAGTCATTAGCTAGACTCGTACTTCTGGGGTTCATTCTTTGGGAAAGAAGGGAGTGAGTTCTTCCCTTGGGTCATTATCTTCTTCATGATATAGCTTGAGTAGATGGCCGTTAACAATGAACGTCTTGCCATCTTTTCCATATAGTTCAACATATTCGGATGGATATTGGTGTTTCACTACATATGGTTTGAGCCATCAAGATCTGAGCTTCGGCTGTTTAAATTTGTACTTAGAATGAAAGAGCAGGACTTTGTTTCCGTGTTTGAACTCTTTTCTCATTTTGAGTTTTCTGTCGTGCCAAACTATAGTTCTTGCATTGTATAAACGAGAGTTTTCATAAGCTTGATGTCGAAATTCATCTAACTCGTGTAACTAGAACATTCTTTTCTCACCAGCAGCGATGAGATCGGGATTACAGTCTTTTAGGGCCCAATATGCACGGTGTTCAATTTCAAAAGGTAAGTGGCAGTTTTTTCCGTATACGAGTTTGTATGGTGTGGTTTCGGTTGGTGTTTTGTAAGCGGTTCGAAAGTTCCACAAAGCATCATCAAGTTTTCTTGACCAGATAGCTAGATTATCTTTCACAGTTTTTTCAAGTATTCTATTAAGAGCTATGTTTGTATTTTCAACTTGACCGCTTGCTTGAGGGTGATAGGATGTAAAAAAAGGTGGTTAACTCCATATCTTTTCATGGTTTTTTCCATTATCTTATTGCATAAATGAGTACCTCAGTCACTTATGAGAGCTTTGGGCATTCTAAAACGGCAGAAGAGTTTTTTTTCAGGAATGAAATAACAACTCTGGCATCATTGGTTGGTAAAGCTTGAGCTTCGGCCCATTTGGACACATAATCTACAACGACTAAGATGTATTTAAATTTATATGATTTCGGGAATGGTCCCATAAAGTCAATACCCCATATGTCAAAAATTTCGCATACTTGAATGCTGTTTAAGGGCATTTCATCACGTTTGGATATATTAATGGGAGAAAAAGCCACAAGTTACTCATATAAGTTTTAGAAGAATCTTGCTCAGCACATAAACTTATATTTAACTCTATCACTTCTTGTTCTTCACCTTATTAAAATTCGAAGCAATCGAATTCGTGAAAGCTTAGCCTACAAGCGGTAAGTTGAGGAACTGCTAGGGCGCAAACACCGACCTGATCGAGTCAAAATTATTTTCATTCTACCCGTTCGGAAGTCAAAAACTGGACAAACTTATTTTATTTTATATGAAAAAAAAAAAATTTTTTAAAATTTTTCAATTTTTTTTTTGTATTTTTGCAAAAATTTGGTGGTAAAACGGGATTGCGTGATAACAACGACTGCAGGCAAAAATCAAATCGAAGATCCCCCCATACTAGAACTAAACATCGTCCTCGATGTTTCAAAAGGGGTTCCTACGTAAATCTAAGGCCGTTTATGAAGTGTGCCAAAAGATAAAACGTTAGTCGATTAGATTTGGATACTGGATTCCCAAAATGAAGCTGAGGATGTGAAACTCATGTGGATACTGTGAGCACGAGAGTCTTCACAATCCGGGAAATCCTGGACATACAACACAAAGCACACAAAACATGGACAAAACACGGGTAATGGAAAATGTAAACCCTCTCACACAAAAAATACTTATTTATTACTCACTGATCAATCAATGGGGTGCCTCCCACGAAGCGCTTGTTTTAGGTCCCGACGCTTGACCCATTTCCCTGAATTCAATTGTCCTTAGGGAAGGTTTGGAGATCCGGGACAACTTCGGTTGGTATGTCCCCTCCAAAATAGTGTTTTATACGATGACCATTCACTTTGAAATTTGGCCCGGAGTTTTGAGATAACTCGACGGTGCCATAAGGAAATACTTGAACAATGGTGAATGGTCCGGACCAACGGGATTTCAATTTGCCCGAGAAAATCTTCAGTCTAGAGTTGAAGAGGAGAACACGATCACCAACGTTGAAAACGCGGTTTTTAATCTTAACATCATGGATCTACCTTGGTTTTCTCTTTATAGATTAAAGAGTTTTCGTAGGCTTGATCACGAAGTTCATTTAGTTCATTCAGTGAACTTTCCTGTGATCACTCCGCTGTTTTGAACATCAAAATTTGTATGCTTGAGGGCCAGTAGGCTTTGTGCTCTAAACTCCGATCGGTGTTGACATGCTTTCCCATACACAGCTATATACGGAGTGCACCCGATGGGTGGTTTTGTAACTGTGCGGAAGGCCAGGAGCATATCTAGTTTGTCGACCAGGAGGCTCGATTTTCTCCCACGTTTCTCTCAAGATACCGCTTTTTAAACCACGATTTCGACACCTCAAACTTGCCCATCTTGTTGGTGGGTGATACGCGGTGGAGAGCGGTGAGTGACTCCGTACTTATAGCGTGAACCTTTGTAAATTCTGGTCATTGCCAAAATTGTGTTCCGCGATACTTAGGATTAGCTCGGGGGGGCACAAATCGAGTAGAGAGAGTTTTTAAAAATTTGCCAAACAACTCGCGATCAATTGGTGGGGAGCGCTTTTGCTTCACCCTTTTTGACAAGTTGGTCACTCAGCCAAGAGTATGTACTTGTTCCCTCTGAAGTCGGGAACGACCCCATAAATTTCAATGCCCCAGATGTCAACAGATTCGCAAAATCTTGGTTGGAGTTTCTGTGGCATCTTAATCACGTTGCGTATTTTTGCCTTGACGTTGACAATGTCACATCGGGTCGACAATAGTCGTGGGGCATCTCTTGTAGATGGTGGGCCAATTGATTCCTGAGCATAGATCTTTTATTGCTGTGTAATTGGCAACATAGTTGTCCCCTGTGGGTCCACTGTGACAAGCTTTGAGAATGTCTAAAGCTTCTTGCCCCGAAACACAACGTCTGATCACTTGGTCAGCACAGTTTTTAAACAGAAAGGGGTCGTCCCAGAAGTAATGTTTAACATCTTTGAAGAATTTATTCTTCTGTTGGGACGACATTCCCTTGACAATAAACTTTCCCGCATGGTAGTTTGCAAAATCTGCAAACCATGGGGTACTATCATCTTTAAGAGCAATAGATCCAAGGGTTTCGAGAGGAAATGCTTCATTTATTTCCTTGTTCTCGAACTTATCTTGGTGAGGATTTTCCAGTCTTGAAAGATGATCTGCAGCAAGATTTTCTGCTCCTTTTTTGTCTCGAATTTCAATATCAAATTCTTGGAGCAATAGGATCCACCGCATGAGTCTTGCCTTAGCATCCTTTTTGGCAAAAAGATACTTGATGGCAGAATGGTCAGTATACACTATGCTTTTGGACATAACAAGATATGAACGGAATTTCTCAAAGGCATACACTACGGCAAGTAATTCCTTTTCGGTCGTAGTGTAATGAGTTTGAGCCTCGTTCATAGTCTTGCTAGATAGTGTATAGGTTGAAAATGCTTGTTTTTTCTTTGCACGAGGGACTGCTCCCCACTTGCAAAGTCGTTGCATCAAACATTAGTTCAAAGGGCAAGTCCCAGTGGGAGCAATTAGATCGGGAGCCTAAGTCAAATTTTCTTTTGAGTTTATTAAAGATTCGATACACTCTTCTGAGAAGAAAAAATGGTGTCTGTTTCAAGCAAGTGACGTCATAGGAGGGCAATTTTGAAAGTCCTGAAATTGAATTGTCGGTAAAAACGGCGTGCCAAGGAAACTACGGACACCTTTGACAGTAGTCGGATGAGGGAGCTTGGCTATAACTTCGACTTTAGCTCTATCAACCTCAATTCCTGACTTAGAAATTTTGTGTCCGAGAACAATGCCTTCCTTCACCATAAAATGGCTTTTTCTCCAGTTCAAGGATAAAAATTGGTGGTCTCACACCGTTTCAAACATTTTTTCCAAATGGGATAGGCATGCTAGAGAAAGAGTCCCCGAAGACCGAAAAGTCATTCCAAAATACTTCATCGTTTTTTCCATTCAATATCGTGGAAAGATTGCCATCATAAATCGTTGGAACGTGCAGGGAGCATTGCATGCCACAAAAGGCATGCGACGATAGGCGAAAGTTCCGTATGGGCAAGTAAAGGTTGTCTTTTCTTGATCTTTTGGGTCAATTGGGATCTGAAAATAACCCGAGAAGCCATCGAGGAAACAGTAGTATTGGTTCTGCTAGTCTTTCGAGCATTTGGTCCATGAAGGGCACTGGAGTGATCATTTTAGGGTGGCTTCATTATGCTCTTCTGTAATCCAATACATACTCGCCATCCCGTGTCCAATCGAGTAGAATCGGTTCAATCTATATTTGTGATGATGGTCATGCATCCTTTCTTAGGTACACAGTGTACGGGCTTACCCAAGGCTGTGAGATGGGTAAATCATCCCGCGGGTCTAAAAAGGAGTTTTTCAACCTCCTTCTTGATAACATCGTAGATTTTTGGGTTTACCCTTCTATGACTTTGACAAATGGTACATAGTCATCTTTCCATTAGCATTTGTGAGTATAAATTTCTAGGTTAACACCTTTATATCGGAGAGTTTCCAAGAGAGGCTCGCTTGTGGGATTGAGAACTGAGAAGAGCAGCCTTTTTCCTCATCTTTTAAGTCTTTAGCAATTATGACAGGCAACTTGTCGTCACCTTCTAAAAATGCGTATTCAAGATGGGGTGGCAGTTCCTTGAGTTCAACCTCGGGAGGTTCATCAACGGAAGATTCAACGGTTTTATCTTCACAGAGTTTGAGTTCTTTCCTAACTCCAGGCAGATATTGTTCTTGATTTGGGAGGGGGGTGGTGGTCACTGTCAAAATTGCTTCTACGAACGCAGGATGCCCCCTCAGGATCCTGATAAGTTGGATCAACTTCAGATGAAGTTGGATCATCTTCTAGAGCAAGAAACGAATCTGCTTCTTCAAATAAGAGAAAATCACTGTCCCCGAAAGGAGTGAGAGTTGGAGAAGCAGTAGAAACAATAGGCTCAAAATATGGAGTGGGATTGCCACTCGCGATCACGTTTGAAAATCCTAGGACCTCTTGAGAATACTCATCACAAGCCATATCAATGACGTCGATTTTGTTGACCGTCATATGGTTGTAATCAGCTGTGTATCTTGAAGTTTGGTCCAGGTTGAATGTGATGGCTTCCTTGCCAACACGAAGGGTAATCTCACCTTCATAAACATCTATCAAAGCATGACTTGTTTTCAAGAAACATCGCCCGAGAATTAAAGGTACTCGGGGGTCTGGTTCAAAATCAACAACTACGAAGTCAGCTGGAAATTGGAATTTTCCCACATTTACAAAGACATCTTCAGCGATACCGATCGGTTTAGTGATCGAACGGTCAGCCAGTTCTAATGTCATGCAAGTTGGGGTCAATTCAGGAAGAGATAGATTGTTCCATACAGAATAAGGCATGAGATTAATGCTCGCACCAAGATCGGCCAATGCGTTGCATGTAGTAATCCCCGTAAATTCACATGGAATCAGAAATCGGCCAGGGTCTCCAAGTTTCTTTGGTAACTTGTTGAGGATGACCGCTGAACAGTTCTCATTCAAAGGAGTTCTTGCCAATTCGCTCAATTTTTCTTTGTTTCCAATCAAAGTTTTTAAAGTTGAAGCAAATTTAGGCATGAGCATCAAGGCATCGGTAAAGCTAATCTCGAAACTCAAATCTCTAAAGATTTCATAGAATTTCTCAATTTGGTCGTTAGCTTTTTCCTTGCGCCTTTCATCATTTCTTCTTGATGGAAATGGAATTGATGCTTTAGGAACTGGAGTAACAACAGGAGGTTGGACGTCTTCGGTGCTTCCGTTATTAGCAGGAGGCATCGTGTCCTTTGTCACCTCGGCGTCATGATTGAAGATTTCGTCCTTGAATGGTTAACAATCACCACTAGCGGGAAGTGATACCATTTAAATCTTACTTTGGGTTGGTAACAATTGTTACCAGTAAGAGTTCAGAACCAGAGTAGAAGCGGTATTAGCAGTAACAAATTTGAAAGCAGAATCAGATCAAATTTGCCCATTTGGGGAATTGCAGGTTCGACCTTGGTTTGGCAAGTTTCTCAACACTGCATCATTGGCTGTGACATATCATTTTAAAATCTTTTTTGACACACCGTTGTCTGAGGAGCAGGTCCTTATGAGCCTACTTGTTGATTAACTACTGTTATTAAACCGGAGTCCGATAAATCACCTTGGTTGAAAATGTTCCTCTGGTTTGATGAAGTATTTCCTCGATTGAAATTGTTTTGATTATTTGTGCATGAGGATTCTGAACTGATGAAAACCGAGAGGTCGAATTTTGATTTGAGAGACCATCGGGAAGGTCTATAACCAGAATTAAAGCTTGGTTGCAATTGGCCGCAGCGGTCGGGACAAACATACTCTTGGATATTGTCATGGTACATTGTTCTATTGGTGGCTGACAGTTATGATACAAAACGAATGACCTCCCCCCCACAAGTATACACAACTTTGTTCAACCGCTTTTACGGGCAAAGCGTGGTTGTCTTTCTATCGAGAATAAAATGCCCGAACCATGTCTTTTGAGTTCAGCAACATCAGAAGAGACTGCTTGGGTGTAAAGAGCTTGTACTCATTTTAGCTACAACATCTTTTGATTCATGATTGACGCACCTTAGACATACTCTCGATGATTTTTAAACATTCTCGAGGCATTTGTCTAAGAAGTTTACCGACCGTCAGCAGAGTTCCATAAATCTGATCATTTTGTGTTAAGCATTATAGAACGTATCGATTGATGCAATTCTGAAAACCCATGATGAGGGCATCCCTCTTATAAAAAATCATTGAAACGATCCCAATCCTCATAATAAAACGTCTCATCAAATTTTTGCTGAAATCGTCGGATTTCCATTTCTGAGATTTATCGTTTTAGAGGAGGAAAATTTGTTAAAAAATTTCGAAACAAGATCATCCCATGTTTCTAATCGACCGAGGTTCATTCTAGCCATTAATCCGGGCTGCCAGCCCCTTCGAGAAGAAACGTGAACAAGCTTAAAAGCATAACCGACGTATTTGGGGTACGTTCGAAAATCTTCATCGTAGAAGTGATCTTGTTGATAATATCACGGAATGTGAGCATGTGGGTCTTCTTTACATTTCCAAAAAATTGCTTGTTTTGGCCAAGATTCAGAGACTCATGCTTGATCTCAAAGTTATTCGCGTGATTCCGAATAACTATCGCATCCTCAGTAAACCCTCGGTGGGTGCTTCGAGTAATTCTGCGCCATAGTACGATTAATCAGCCATACGTAAGCTATGGGAGGATTATCAGGTTTTTCTCAAGATTAGATGATTCAACAGAAGGCTGACGGACAGGAGGTTCTGGAACTGAAATACGGGCTTGAGACCGAGTGCGCATGCACAAAATAGAAATACAAAAAGAAAATTTACCTAATTTTTTTTTGGTTTTTCAAAGATTTATTCACAATTGATTTTAACGGACAATGAGATAAGACAACTTAAACCAAATAATCTACTTACTTCACGGTAGCTCTCAAAAAGATAAACGCACAGGTGAGCGGAGGAGTAGGAATAGCGCGAAGCTTATTTCTCCTTTCGGGTCGTAGTTCCTAGGAACAACCCTCCTTATACCCACTTTATAGTTTGTTTAACTTTTCAAGGTGAGCCGTACGTCGTAAGAGACACAAAAGGCAAGTTTTTAAATCTTTTGTTCGAGTTGGGAACCAACAAGTTCACCGGAACTTATTATGATAATACCTCAGTTGAGAATATTATATTTTGGTATTTTACCAATTTGTGAATTTTATTTTCTTTTTTATGGACAATGTTTTTATATTTTTGGTTTTTCTTTGGTTTTTATCTGATAATTATACTAAAAGAAATGAAAAATATTTTTGTACTTTTTTTATATTTTTATAATAAAAGAAAATATTCACAATTTCAAACACAATTGATCAACGTAACGATAGACGGTTGCACAGCCTCCCCGGCAACGGCGCCAAAAATTGACTGGCTGGATTCACACCGTAAATATATATAATATATAACAAAATATAAAATATATATCTAAGTGTAAAAACCAACACAATCAGTAAAAAATGAACAAAAGTAAAGTGAGAGGTAGGCGGGCAAATTAGTGTAATTTTACACTATGGTGCAAACGAGTACCCTTGGACTTTAAGAAAAGTACCAAACCAACCCTACGATCTAGCTTATTTTTTTGGCTTATTAAAAATTGAGATTCAGCAAAAACTTAAAACTACAAACTTATTAAGGAGCTTATATTAAACAACTTTAACAAATGCACTTTTCACTTTTAACAAAAGAATAAGCTTAAAAATAAAGCTTAAAAGGTTGACAGCAAGCTAAAAGGAGGCCTTTAAGCTAAAATGCTTAATTCTTATTTAGGCCTGGAGGTCGTATAAGCAAGGATTTGCTGAAATAGGTTACAAGGAGTCTAAACTAAACTAAATAAGCTATAAAAAGGCTAAAAGCTATAACCAAATAAGCTATTACAGCTTATTCTTGACAGAAACAAAAATTAGGCTTAAAACTACAATTTTACTAAGTTATGGGACAAATAAGCTTTGAAAAAGGGTAAGCAAACCTAACAACTAACTAAATGATCTAAATAAGCTATTGGGAACACAAAAGAGCTTGTTACATAAGCTAAATAAGCCACAAAAGGAAAATAAGCAACCCTTTCACCTAAGTTATGCTGAGACAGTCAAGGAGCTAGTTTGGGGTTAAGAATAAGCCCACAAATAAGCTCTTCAAAGTCTGAAACTTTGAGGGCTTATCTAAGAGCTTATAAACTCTTAGAATAAGCCAAGAGATTGGGCTTAAACCCTCTTAAAGGCTAAGAAAATTAAGCCTAAAGTCTCCCCTTTGCACCAGGGGAGCTTTAAGGCTAATTTTCAAGGGCTTATTTGACAGCTTATTTTAAGCTGTCAAATAAGCTCTAAACTCACAAATAAGCTAAAACAGATGGAGTCCCTTAGCTTATGGACTTATGCACCAAATTTTACCCTTCAAAATTCATTTTAGCTTGCTTATTTTTGATGGTGAAAAAGGGGCTATGGGTTTTTAAAAACTGTGACCAAAAGGTCTTGGTGGTTTTTGACTTACCAAAGTCAAAAGACAAGGTGTTTAGACAGGTTTTTTTTTTTTTTACTTTGAAATAAACACAAAGATGCACTTCTTTTGAACCTCAAACTCACAATTCAAGTGCTTATGGAAATAAGCACTTGTATTAACTTGAAGGTTTCACAGTTAACACAAGGGTTTACAAAAACCTTAAAAAACAATTTTCAAACTAAAAGGGCCTAGAAAACAGCTTAAATGAAGCTTAAATCTTAAGCTTAATTTGACCAAGTGACCATAACCCATGCCAACACCTGTTTTGACCCACTTTGAATGCTATCCCAAACACCCCTTTACTTGAGACTGTCAAACTAAAATGCTTTTAAAATCTATTTTAACACTAAAACTTTTAAAACTTTTTATCTACTCTTACTTATATTGACCTACTTAAACTATTTTAATACTAAAAGTCTTAGCTTATTAAGAAAAATAAGCTAGTTTCTCAGCTAGCTTATTACACTAAATGTGACAGAATTGAGAGATAAGCTAATATATCACAAAATTATGCAATAAAAACTTAAAACAGCTAAATAACAAGCCTAAACTACTGTGTTTGCAAAGATTAAAGACAAATAAGCTAATGACTTAAGCTAGAAATTAAGCTAAATGAACATAGAGAATTGAAACCTTGGATTTTTTTGTTGTCTCAGAACCAAGGCCACTCTTTCTGAGTGAGTGGCCTAAAAACCCTGTCCTAATGGCTCCCTAGCCTCTAAACCTGAGCTTAAGAGCTCAATAAGCTCTTTGTGGCTTATTACTCCAAATAGCTTCCAAAATGAACTCAATTGGGCTTTTATGAACTGAATTCAAATGAAAACAGCATTTAAGACCTTATAACAAGTTTTAAACTGAATTAGAGCTTATTGACAAGAATAAGCTCAAAAGAGCTTATTGAGAGCTTATTGAGTAAAAATAGCTTAATATTTCATTAAAACAGAGAATTACAAATGCATAAGAGACATTAACTAAAAAAAACTTTAAAATACTTTTAAAACTACACTAAAACGACATAAAAACTAACTTAAAAACTGAATTTTGCCCAATGGGCTTACAAGGCTATTTATAGGAAAATAAAGTTACAACTAGGTCTTCTTTTCTTCTCTCTTGCTGTTGTGCTTGTTTGTAGACACACAAACAGGGATGTGTTTGTTTTGTGAGTGGTTTAAACCTTTAATCTTGGCCCTTCAATCCTCAAAATTCAATCTTGGCTGTCGAATTAGGTCTTGGGAGGTGTGGGATTGCCAACATGGCACCTTTGTAACTGGGAAAGGTGGTGGAGGAGGGGGGAGATGAATATCCATGGGGGAATTGGGTTTTGCAGGGTAAAAAGAGGATGGCGAACCCGTGAGTTGTTTTTGGGGGGAAAGAATGGGCGGGAAAAGATGTTAGGGGGTTATAACAGAGTGAGGTTTCGTGAACTTGGCAAAAATGGCCCTCCATGGTTATGTGTTCCATTACACAATTCGTCCTTGTGGTTATATAACTTTTGGGGACTTGGCAAAACAAGTCCCCAAGAGTTATACAACTCTTTGTCATACCCCCCGCCTTGGTTGGTATAAGATTAAGTAACATGGCAGCTTGGCCATGTGGTATAACTTTGCCCTAGTTGATAGTTTCCCCCTTGTCTTTCTTTTCTCTTTTCTTCTTATAAATACAAGTTGTAGGGTTTATGGCAATTTCAATCAATCCTAAACTTTAAATTTTCCAAGGACTTTGGCCTCAGGGGGTTGACTTGGGTGACTTTGTCTTTGACCCATTGACTTTGCTTGACTTTTTGATTGATTGACTTTCCGGCTTAGATTTGGCTTGTCTTTCACGGAACTTTTCCATTCCGAGTCCTGGGGGGTGGGGTTTTTGTCGTTTTGGCTTTGTTTTTCGTCCTGTTCCTGGTTTATCTTGTTCCTGCACAGTAAAATTAGCAAAACAAGCATATTTTGAACATTTTAAAGTCCGTTTTTTTGGTTTATTTTAGCTCGTTTTAAAGGAAAAGGTTATGTGTAATTAACACAAACCATAATAACATAAGAGATCAAATAGGTGTTGCCACCAAGCTAATCCCAACTAAAAGTACAATTACATCTAGAAAAAAATGGCAAAAAAAAAAACCCAAGTGAAAAGTCGCGAAACAATAACGTCAAAATAACATCTTTCGAGGCTTTCGACGAGAAGAGCAACTAATTACAAACATTCATACGCTTAAAACAAAAGAGATTATCTACCAAGTTATATAAAGAACTTCTTCCAGTCAAAACTTAACTTAGAGCTTAATCTGATGGAATTGAACCAATTAAGCCAATCATCATATTAACCAAGGGGTGTGCCATGATAATTCCACCAGCGGGCAATACGACCCTGACGATAACCTAGCCAATCTGCAACTGGAAGAACAAGTGCGAAGGAATCTTCCTAGCAGAGGAGCAAAAGCAACATAAAAGATCAAAGACTAGACACCACGATGTTGCAAATTAGATCTAATAGGTAAAACCGATCCAGGAAAAAATTTCCAAGCAAAAACATTTATGTTTATTGGAACATATTAAACCCTATCAAGTAGCATAGGCTTCGCAAGAAAACGACTCATCAAGAAGAACTGCGAAACTGAACATATTAATAAAAAAAAAGAAAAAAAAAATCTTTGGAACCCAAAAAATACTGTCCCTATTTAAATCCCCACCCCCATCTATCCTCCAGATTAGACACAATGTCCCTTCAATATACGTTTGAAGAAGAGCTAATTAAGAAGATTCAACCCCTCCTCTAACAGAACGACGAAGAGAAGAGGTAACCGAGAATTGCAGTTTATCAGCCACCGTACAATCTTTAATTAATCTCAAAGCATCAAATTCGTGGAAACATAACACGAATTGAGTGTCACCAATATCCAAACTTTCATCCAAAATTACTGCGCAAACCATTACCCACACGAAATATGACAGTGAGAAAGCAGGTCCACACCATGATCTTAAGCACATGCACCTCCAAATAATGGATTTTCCAAGTCTATAACAAACAGAGACAATTTATATAATGAGAGAGCCCATGCATAACATGATGAGACGACACCACAATGAATTATCCCGTGATATGAATCTTCCCAACCCATTTGAAAAGGAGCGCCTTATTTAAAGCATAAAAAATTGAGACACCTAAACCTCCATACTTCTTGGACGCAAGAACCTTGGCCTATTTGATCCACACTATTTTCCTCTCGTCGCATTGAACACCATTGAAAAAATTTCTACGATGGACCTCCATCTTTGTACACCGACTTAGGAACCTTTATAGATGGACATTTATAAATAGTGTCGACCCAGAACGACTTTTAAAAAGTAAGACTCCTCCAACAGATAATAAAAAAAAAAAAAAAAAAAAAAAAAGAATAAAAAAAAAAAAAGAAAAATAAAATAATAAAAAAAAAAAAAAAAAAGACAAAATAATAAAAAAAAAAAAATAAATAAAGAAAAAAAAAAACTAAAAAAACAAAAAAAAGAAATAAAAAAAAAACAAAAAACAAAAGGAAAACAAAAAAAAAACAAAAAAAAAAAAAAACAAAAAAAAAAAAAAGAAAAAAAAAAGAAACAAATGAGCAAAAAAAAAAAAGAAGAAACAAAAAAAAAAAAATGAAATAAGAACAAAAAAACAAAAAAAAAATAAAAATAAAAAAAAGTAAAAAGAAAAAAAAGAAAAAAGAAAAAAAAGAAAAAAGAAAAAAAAACAAAAAGAAAAAAAAAAAAAAAAAACAAGAAAAAAAAAAAAATTAATAAAAAAGACAAAAAAAAAAACAAAAACAAAAATAAAGTATAAAAAGAAAAGGAAAAAAGAAAGAAAAAAAAATAAAATAAAAAGAAGAAAAAAAAAAAAATAAAAATAAAAAAAAAAAAATAGAAAAAAAAAAAAAAAAAAAAAAAAAAAAAACAAAAAAACAGAAAAAAAAAAAAACAAAAAAATAAAATGAAAACAAAACAAAAAAAGGAAAAAAAAAAAAAAAAGAAACAAAAGTTTGGAAAAAAAAATAAAAACAGGAAAAGAAAAAAAAAAAAAAAAAAAAAAAAAAAAAGATAATTAAAAAAAAAAAAAAAAAAAAAAAATAACGGAAAAAATAAAAAAAGAAAATAACAAAAAAAAAAAAAAATAGAAAAAAAAAAAGGTATAAAAAGTGAAAAAAACAAAAAAAAGAAAGGGGTAAACAAAAAAAAAAAGGTTTTTAAGTTCCAAATTAGATAGACGAGCCTAAGTTTACCAATCCGTATCGTCTATGCTAAAAGTCCAGCTATTACCTCCAACATCACCCCTAAGTATTTAAAAGGGGATTTTCATAGTCCGAAGTGACAACCAAAAATACAGTTGCAGCATTAACATCCTCACTTCGAAATCCCTACTCCAAGAAAGTGACTTTTCTTATGATTGGATCGACAGGCCGGGACAACAAAGAAAAACAATGAAGAATGTGAGTAATCCTGATAGATTAGCAATAGAACCACTCACCAAGTAAAGACCTGCATCATCCGCATAAAAAGATGGGAAAAATTAAGATACGAAACCAATGTGATGCCCCTTATAAATCACCCGCCACGATGTCTAGAAACGAAAGATGAAAGACTCCATAATTAAAGATTAAAAGGTATGCGGCCCAAAAGGATCTCCTTGGCTTCAAACCCACAATGACATTGAATTCGACGTTGGACTACATTAAGGAGGACCGAAGCCATACCAAGTGAAGCCAACCCCGAATCCACGAACACCATTTAGAACCGAAACCAAAAGCTCTAAGCACATCTTCTAAAAAATCCCACCTTATCGAATCATAAGCCTTGGCAAAATCAACTTTAAACACCATGGCTTGTTGTTTCTTATGCTTGCACCAAGAATTTGCCTATTAGGAAGAAACGCCGTTTGAACATCCGATATAAGACCAGAGATGATCGACGAAAGTCGAGTGGCTAATATTTTGGTGACAACCTTGTAAAGACTCCCGATCAAGCTAATTGGACGATAATCATTTACGAACTTAGGATCATGGTTTTTCAGAATGAGAGCAATGAAAGAGGAGTTACATCCTCTAAAAAATGAACTATGATCGAAAAAACCATGTCCACAGCACACAAAAGATCCTAGATCCTAAAGTGTCCCAGAACTTACACAAAAAACTCAAAGTAAACCAGTCTAGTCCAGGAGATTTATTCTCTCCACAGCCCCACACAGCATTACGCACTTCATCTCTGGAGATCGGACTCTCCAACATGTCCAACTGATCAGAAGACAATCGATTAGGGAAGGTATAGTTAAGGTTTACAAAAATCTATTGCAGCTGGGAGTTCAAAACCGATAAAGCAAAACATGCAAACAAATTCTTCTTGAAACGACAGGGATCATCCACTGACCTGTTCGCCATCAACCATAACACCTTTAATAGCCAAATTCGCTCGTTTACGACTAATGATTCCATGAAAAAATTTTGAGTTTTGATCGCCCTCAATAGCCCGCTGACGTCTTCTTCATGCACATCATTAGAAAAGACACAATCCTACAAAAAAAATATCTGAAGAACCATTTTTTATAACTTCTTTGCAAACTCAAATCATATAAATTGAATTAGACAAATACAAAAAGGTACTTTCAATTCAATTGACTATAAGAAAATAGGAACATATACCTTTAAACAAAACAAAGCAGATGAGAAACATGGGAAAAAAACCATACACGAAATCAAAAAAATAATACACTTAGGGTTTTATAAAAGGAGGCGTATTTTTCTTAATATGATAACTAATGCTGTATAATTTTAAATATATTTTCCAAATTTAAGTGTTATATTTTTTAAAAGCATAACATATTTGATTTTCATTGTATATAACAAAAAATTAGCTAGTCTAGTGGTAATGTTGTTTGTTAATATCACAAAGGTATTAGGTTCAAATCTTGTTAGTGGCAAATTTTGGCAAATTTTTTAAAAAGCGAATTTTACCATAAATTACATAAATTATTTACAAAAAAAACGAAATTTACAAAAAAATAAAAAAAACAAAATTTACAAAAAAACTTGATGACATGGCTTGCGTGATGACGTGGCATTAAATGGTCAAATGCCTCCTGTTATATATAATGTAGATATATATATATATATATATATATATATATATATATATATATATATATATATATATATATATATATATATATATATAGAGTTAGGATCAAATAAGAAGTTTTCTTAAAATAAGAAGGATAAGAAGTAACTATAACCGCATATCCGAGATGCATCGACTTAAATTAGATGCATCTCTATAATCTTAGATGCATTATAATGCATCATAATGTGTTTTCTAGCTTTTAATTAGATGCATATACGTATATTAGATGCATTTCATTTTTCTCTTGTTTTTTGTTCCTCTGCATGTGCCAAAATCATGAAAATCAATTTGCACCATCTACGCATCAAATTAACGTTCGAAACTCAAAATGGTGCATCTAAATGAATAAAAATGCATCTAATGCAAGTCGTTGCATCTCAAATGTGTGGTTTTAGTCACTTCTCACCACTTCTTATTTTAATTTACTTCTCACTGGATCCTTACTATATATATATATATATATATATATATATATATATATATATATATATATATACTTTGTGTCTAGATTAGTATTATGTTTTCGTGTCGAAATATTTACTTTTTGTTGAAATGGTGTTTGATGTTAGAATTAAGGGCATCCACTATAAGAGGTTTATAAACAAGTTTAAGAAACTTGAAAAACTATAAATTATTTCAATCATAGTGAAAAGTTATTTTAAATTTACGTGGCACTAAAATGTCTTAATTCTTAAACTTCTTCATAAACCCAACAAAATTAATACATTTGTAGTATGAAACATTTATAAAGTTTTAACACATATTTTATCATAGTGAGAAAAGCTTTATAAACTCAAAACGTTTATAGTTTATTGGTTTGTAATGATATGAAGCACTTATAAAGCTTTATAATTTTTAACCATAGTGGAAATAACACTTGATAAAAACGGAATTAGTTATATCTATCTACTACCCATATAAAACAAGGTTTTGAAAAACTAATCTTCACTCAAAATTCTAAAACAATGACACCTGAATAATAAGAAATAATCAACGGCTCATGTATGCTTTCTCATCTCAGCATTTATTATCCCCTAAATAACTTTCAACACAGTTCTCGAACATCCCTTTTTCCCCAAATCATTGACGGTTCATCTATTGAAGTTAGAAATCAACAACAACAAATGGAGAAAACATCCGTCCGCTTCAAAGAAACAACCATCACCCATGGATCTTCTTCCTAAGCTATCTCCATAAGGTTGGTCTTTTAGCTATTTTTAATTCATTGTTATTCTTTAAAAATATTGAATTCTTATAAAATCATAAAAAAACCTAATTTTTAGAATCACAATTATTCTGTTAAACTTTGATTTCATATTCAAAGTTTTCTAAACGATTAATTAAATTGTGTTTGTCGTTGGAATAAGGTTTTCTTTAACTTTAGTGATAACATTTTTTTGTGTTTTAAGATTCTATGGACTGAGATTCATGAATACTTTAGAATTTTAGATTTGACGAAATTCTAAATTGTATATGTTACGAATTGATTATGTGATACAAACCATGTGTTTGATGAAATGTGGATGTCGCTAAATAGGTTATGGATTGCTCCAGAATATGTGAATTAGAAACACTAAATTCACAACCAAAGACATGATAAACCTTTCGTACTCTTTTTGTAGGCCATGTTTCACCATTTTTTTTGTTGCACATGCTGATGGTAACTGAGTTTGGAGGCGTATGACCCACAATTTAGTTTTGTTGAAATTGTCGTTGGATATGGTCACCCTCATGCTCCCCAATCCACATTACAGGGAGAATGCATTTGATGTAGGGTAAGATGGACATGGGTAGAAAGGATGATTCTCTTAATAAGTTTATCCTTTCCGTTTCATTACAATATTGACATGTCTATATTTTGGTGCATTGTTTCTTGGTTAGGATCACATGTCATATCTATATTTTGGTGCATTTTTTTAGTATTATGTTTTATTTGTCTTACAAGTTTTAGACACAAAATTGATCTATTGTCTTGATTCTAGATTGGTGTCTTAAATATTGCAATTGTATATATTCACATTGGTTTTGGTTGTTACATAAAACCAAAATTTATGTATGAATGTTGGTTTGTTGTTTGGTAATTTTAGTTGTGGTATTCGCTTTCAAAAACTTTGGGTGAAGAAGCTGCGTGTAAATTTTCCAAAGAGAAAGGCATAGATGAGCATGTTGGAGCTACAATGGTCATCGACGCCCTATTAAATTTAGTAGGGGCATACCTTTTAAAAAAACAAAGCAAATGAGAAGCCCCATTAGCAGCAGGTCTAGTTAAATATTTGGCCGAGAGAGGGTGGATTGTGTGGACGATCAACCGAGCAACATTGCATGTAAATGCATGCGGCCAAATCATAAAGTGCACAGGTACAAAGTCGATCAACATTATCAACCTTAATAAATCGAACAAACGCAAACCTTTTCCCCGTTTTTGATTTGCGATCAGGAATGAAAACATCAACAACAGTCCCATAACCTTTACACACCTCCCATAGATCTTTAGATGTAGTGTTGTCCGGGAAATTCGTAACAAAAATAGATTTGGAGATCAACGTGTCGTGGTCGAACGTTACTGCGAGCCTAGCCGCCATAAGAAAAAAGGGGAAAATTATTTGAAAACCAATGGAACAGTAGCGAACACCAAAAACCTAATGATTATCGTCGAATTAAATAATAGAACAATTAAGGACCCGATCAAAAAAGAAACCACCCTAATAATCAAAAATCAAAATGAATGATATTCAATAGAATTAGAGGAATCGTAAAATCCACAACCCTAACCTAAAAAAATAGTGAATCTTGATTCTAATGAATAAGCGAGCATTAATCAAGGATTCAGATCACTTAAATCGACTGAGTTATTGATGATATGATAATCAAACATGCTAAAGAAGATCGATCAAATAAAGAGAGTCTTGTAAAATCGCCATGTAGGTGTCTTGATTGTGTTGTAATTGATTAGTGCTTCAATTATATAGTCAGCTTATGATAGACTTATTTGAGTTTGGGCTTGTCATTTATATAAACTCACCTTTTTGTGGTTTATTTTGAAACTCTTAGGCTTATATAAGTTTATTATGACATAATAAATTTATATAACCCCAAAAGTTTAAAAGAAGCCACAAACAGTGAGCTTATAAAATACAAGCCAAAAATCAAATAAGTCATAAGCCGGCTATATAAGTTGAAACATAATGACATGTGAAAATAAGCTGAGAAGAATAAAGGGGTTATTATACGTATATGATATTACTGTATGAT
This sequence comes from Tanacetum coccineum, assembly GCA_026074375.1. Lineage (NCBI taxonomy): Eukaryota > Viridiplantae > Streptophyta > Magnoliopsida > Asterales > Asteraceae > Tanacetum > Tanacetum coccineum. Next base: position 25,963 of record BQNB010055758.1, read on the forward strand.
GCAATAAAATTTTCAAAAGAATTATAGTACAATGGAAACTTTATAAATAAATAATGATAAATTCATTTAATTTAATTAATTAAAAGTGTTATTGATTAATCGATATTAAATTATCTATAAATTAAATAACCGAAATCTGCACTTGAATGTTATTTTAAAAAGTTTATTAATTGATCGAGTATTAATTTATCAAGTTTCTAGTGTATTAGGGATTCCCAGGACAAAGTTTTCATGGCTTCATTATTAACTTGTACTAAGAGGGTGTTTGGGATTACGTTTTGTGGGTGATTATTTGCTTATTGCGTTTGAAAAACGCAAATAATCATTTTTTTAATGTTTGGTAAACCCTTTGTCAAAAATTGATTATCCACGTTTTGAGCTTGTGCAAACGTGGTTTCATAACCGCATGTAGATACCTACTTTTTGCAATTGTGATTTTGACTTTTGTTCTCAATTGAGACGTTGCCTAGTCTGTTTATTGTTAATATATATTACATGTCTATTTTTGTCATTTTAAGAATTAAGTTGTATAATAATTTGTTTTGCCAAACACCAAAAAAACTGATTATCTGATTATTGCGATATCACACATCATAATCAAATCCAAACACTATTTTTAGAATCACGTTTTGCAATAGCTGATTATTTGATTATCCGTTTTCAAAACACATAATCTATTTTCAATAAGTAACCCCAAACACCCTCTAAAAATTATGTATGGTAAATAAATAAAAAATGAATGATGTACGTGTAGTTAGGTTCTTTTTCTCTTGATGACTTGACATATATTATGAAAAAGGTAGCTTTTTGGTTTCTTTTCGCATATATAAACCATTGGTCGGTAATATAGAAGAGAAAACAGAAAAGAGTTTTAACAAAGATAATATAAGTAAATAATAGCTCTTAATTATCAATATTAAAGCCTGCCAAAGAAATATATTATACAACCTCAATGATATAGTAAAGAACAAAAAGCGCATAAATCTCCAAGATACTATAAAAAAAAGTAATTCTAACATTAAAAAACTTAGCTTATAAAATATAAAAACTAATCATTGCAAATTATTTCTCAAAAGAATCATGTGAGTTTGCATAATAACTATTCATTCATACTTGCTCCATTACACATAAATATATAAATTGAAAATCCGTGTCAATAATAGCGATCTCGTGAGGACCTCTTACCACTTTGCACTTGTCTCTTTCCTTGTATCACTAAATTCTTTTTTTCAACATGAGTCATGCATGATATTTTTAAGAAAAATGCTAACATATTGTTTAGAGTTTTACCCTTTAATTTTTCTTTACTTTATCCCCCCCCCCTTTTTTCTAAACATAAATTGTTTGTATTTTTAAATTGCCGTTTACTCCTTAAATTTAACTATTTTCAACAAACTAAATGTAGTATCAGTAAATTGGACCGAGAAACTCGAGGTATGCCCAAAACTGGTAAGTTCGACACACATATGCGTATAACTTATATATCAAGAGTTTGCAGGCTTCAAGTCTCGCTATAAACACGTATAAGATAGTATTTGTGAGATAATCAGTATAAATGTTAAAAGTTTGCCAATCAAAAGAAATGAAAATAAATAAGGATGTTAAAAGTTATTTCAATATTAATACACTAGTTAATAAATAGTAAATTGATTTTTTTAATATGTGTCTGTTGATACAAAAGTTTAGGTTGGGTCAGGTTTGATCCTATTCAGATATTGAATGCCTCATTCTTGTACCAAGTGAATTAGTTGAAGGACCCTGCACAAGGAAATAAACACCGTTAACCTTATCGTGGGAGCGGATCCCACGATTAGACTCCGGCGTGAGAGTAAGTATGTGATTTTGAGAGGGTAATTGAGTGTAATTAGGGTTTTGTTCGATACTTGTACCGATGATAATTGGGTTCCTTTTATAGGCTGAATACCCTTTAGGGTTTCCGTATCTTTCGGCCCAAGACGCGGCCGATATTGTAGGGATTTGTAATTATCCTGACTGATTTAAATAAGTAAAGCATATCTCTTATTTACTTAGGTATCCTATTCTTAAAGATAAATTTATGATTGTTACCGCGTCCACGGACAGGCGTGCCCGATCGCGACCCGTAGGTACGGAATGCCGTGGCCGCTATCTATGGCGCCGTAGGCCCTCGTCATTTTAGCATCTATGAAGCCTATAGTAGTATAAGTGGGCCGAGGCGGTTCACACTATACGTCATCATGTCCCCCCAGTCTAGGAGACGCGGCCTTGGTCGGGACCGCGGACACGATTGCTAGACTGAAATGTATAAAACCGTCGGATGATGCAGAAAAGAACCATCAAAAACTGATGTGGGACCCCCCCAGCGCAAAATCAGAAGGTACCCAATTAATATGAGAAAACGGCAAAATACGGCTAAGTGTTGGGATCAGGTGGACCCTCGAAACTGTTTCATCTTCCTTCGAAACCCTAACCGTCCAAAAAATTAGTGGTGGACACGTGGCAAGCATCCAACTAGGCACGAATACCAAAGACAGCGTATATATATAGGACCAACGAAACAGTTATATAATCTTCAAATCAAACTGCCATTTTCACATATTATAGCCGCACACATTTACATATTCCCACGGAAACACGTCACACCAGGTTAGTACACAACGCTATTTCATAAAACTTATTAAAAATGGGTAGGGATACCGTACAACTCGAGACCGCCGTGTCAACCATCTCCCAAGAGTATCTGCTCGAGTTTACCTCGGAGTACGGCATATCAGAGGGGCTGCACCCAGAATTGCCTGGTCGGGGGGACATGGTCGTAGATTTTCCGGAGAGGAAAGTTGGTATGTACACCAAATTTTTTGAGTTTGCCAATTTCCGCATCCCCATATCGCAGTTTCTTTTTGATATAATTGGTCACTTATCAAATTCACTTGTCACTACTGTAGGTTAATAGGCACAGCAAATGTGTCATTCGAAATCCATTGTCGCTTTTCCTAAAAAATAATCTCGTTATCGTCAGTGAATTTGTTCGTTCTTTTTCTGTGTTTTTATTTCCACTTTTTAATTCTGGGTGGATGTCGTTTAGTAAACGACCTGGAAAAGAATACCCCGCGGTGTTCACAAAACCCCTGGATTCCTTGAAGAATTGGAACAATAGATTTTTTTGGGTGGATGAAAAGGTATTCCCCACCGTTGTGGACTGGCGTATTAGCGCTCCGAAGGATGGAATGACTGTAGAGGGCACGTACTCCGTGGAGGACGTGGCGCTGTTGAACACACGCCGGACCCCTATCCAAAGACAGCCGGAACTCCTATTATGCTTAGTAGGACTGAGTCGTAGATTTCTAGAGATGATGTGTATCCCACGTTTCTATACGACGACGGCCGGGGTGGGTGTTTATATTTTTACCTTAAGTTGCTCGTAAAAGTCAGAGAGTATTACTAACTGTTTGCGTTTCCCTTTTATTGTAGAGATGGGATCTGTTTACTTGATTAGTGCCCAAATCCTGCCGCAGTAAAGACCGAGACTCGCCCGCAGGTCGCGCATGAGGTGCCGCTATTAAATACCACCGCAAGTCGGGTTATAGACATGGAGGACGTAGTTGCGACGTCGACCTCGTCAGGGACACCCTCCGCCATGGAGAAGTCACCATTAGACTTTGACAAACGAGGTCGCCTCTCACATTACCAAATTGAGGCGAGATGAGGAAACCCAGTTCTTGTCGAGGCTCCCAAGGGATTTTCCTGCGAGAATCCAAACTCGACACGGAGGTCGTTCCAGAAGTTAACCTGGAAAAAGATGTAACAGTGATGGGGGCTCTGGTAAACAAAAGGCGTCGCAAAAGAGACACGAGTGAGATGGAAACGAATGCAACACCCAAAGTACTAAGGACAGATCATGCTTCCGTCCGCCATGAGTCAATGATTCGCGGAGGGAAATCCCTAGCTGCCATGGGAGTAGGCGCAGACATTCCTTCCCCTATGCCCGCACAACAAAGTATGAGTGACCCAGATCCACTATCATATGCACGGCCGCAAACCAACATGAGCCGAGATTGGCCCTAGTAAGTGATTCTATTTATGCCGTTGCTGTTATTTATTGTTTTTTTAAGTATGCTAATAGCCCGTATGTTTCCATTCGCCCCTAATGCAGGTCTTCGAAGGGAGCGACCATCGCAGGGGATCCAGATTCTGAGAAGTCTTCATCCTTTACATCCTTTGCTGGGTCGCCAGGCGGTATATATCAGCTGGGAAGGGGTATAACCAACAGCTGCCACTTGGACACCCCGGGTGCATGCCAAGTCGCGGTCGATCATATGGTGCCGCCAGGGTATTTTTCGGAGCTGGGCCACTTGCCTAATGAGGAATTCTTAAATCAGTACAACGTAAATCTAGCGCGGCAAGTAGCTATGGGTTCCAAGCTGCGGTTAAGGTTTGAACAAGAGGTTCGACTGTTGAAGAAAGCCAAAGAAAAAGTAGCCAAGCGAGATCAGAGATCCATGGCGAGAGGCGGGAGGAAAAGGATAAAGAAATCTGGATCAGGAAAATGAGTCAGATTTCTAGGTTGTGGATACAGAAGTGCAGGGCCTCCGTAATCAAACAAGGAATCTAGAGACCCCGCTGGAGGCCGAGGTTGACATGAAGAATGCCGCGGAGGCTAATAGTGCGGAATTAACCAAAGAGTTGGAAAGCCTCCGCGCTAAATTTTCAGACCTTCAAGTAAATAACAATCAACTGTCTCAGCAGGTGTCTACCCTTCAAGCTCAGGTTACGGGTAAGGAACAAATAAAGACTACTTTTGAAGAGTTTAAGAAGCGTGAAGATGACAAAGTGGAGAGGCGCTGTGCAGAAATGGATGCACGTCTGGATGAGATGAGCATAGACTTTAATGAGGAGTTGTATCCTCACATGCTTACAGCCATGGCAGGCCGCCGATGGGTTATCAGACGCAGTCTAGGCTTGCCATAAGTGAAATGGTGTGACAAGTCCACCAAACTGAGGAGGCGTTTGCTAATCTGCGTGTCCGCTGGCGATTGCTAAGGCATTTAAATGAGCGAGGGACTTAAACATGGGGTGGAGCATGGAAAGGCCTAGTTGGATTTAAAGGTGATTGAGGTGTACGACCCTGAGGCCGGCGCCAAATATGTTGCGGCCCTTCATGCCCTAAAAGACTTAAAATATCCTCTAATTGATCATCTGGAGAAACTTAAGGACGCCCCCACAGATTTGATTATGGCGTCCTTATACTTAGAGAGTGATGTGGGGTGGAGAATATCCTCAGTGGATCCGCGAGCTCCGTCCTAGTTCCTCCCAACTAAAGATCCCTGTGTATCCGGAGGTACGTGATCCCAGAGATCCATGGGCTTTTAAAGAAGAAATGATGTTGGAAGACGCCATTATGGCAAACGTAAGTCGTGCTGAGAAGAATAAGAAATGCCGGGTTGTATGCCGCACTCATAGGATCGGGTCCGCGCATCACCCTAAGTCTGACGGCATTCCAGTGTTTGTACCTACTGTTGCTCCTCAGGGTCTTGTTATTCTATTGACAGATGCTGCTACACAGACAGGTGTATAATAAAGGACGAGGTATCCCCTTGGTTGATTAGATCCAAGTCTCTGCCGCCCATGTACAATTTGGATTGGCCTTGAGCCGTAGTGCCGCCTGTGGCACTTTGATATTTACTGTCTTTTAATGTAATATTCCCATGGATGTCCGTGGGCAACAATTTTTTGTAAGTGGATAACTTAATTATCATTGATGTATATATATGGCACGTTTAGTGACTTACGTGCTACTATGGGAGTCTTTCTGTTATGAACTATTATACGACCTTAGGTACACAGATTAAAGATACAGAATCCGTGGCCACTGGGGTTGCAACCCTCTTACGCGGCAAGCAATTATTAGGGTACTTATCCTATAAACATCCGGAGATAATCACAATATCATGCATTCATGGAATGACAAATAAGACAAAAAAAGGTAACTTAGAAAATTTTCAAAATAGAGAAATGTAGGATTAGCTAGGCCCTGCGGAGTTTTACGAATACCTTAAGAATCAAAAAGTTAAAAGCATAATGGATTCTTTTATCGGGGTTTCCTAACGACAATGAGGGTTCATCAATGCATATGTTGCAGCCTATAGGTGGCATTTCTTCACCTAGTGCTTAGCTTATATGCTCCATCACCTAGTGCTTCCGTGACCTCATAAGGACCTTCCCACTTTGGTCCAAGTTTTCCACTGGCTACAGCATGACTTGCGTCATTGTTACGATAAACAAAGTCTCCGGGTTTAAAAGCAACACCGCGGACCCTAGCATTGTAATACTTTGTCATCTTCATTTTGGCCTTGGCCTCACAGATTGTTGTGCGCTCTCGCTTTTCTTCCAGTAGATCTAAATTTAGTCGTAGATCTTCATCATTATGTACAGTGTCAACTGCCACGGTGCGGTAGGTGGGCATTCTAATTTCCACAGGTATGACGGCTTCCGTCCCATAGGTCAGGGAAAAAGGGGTATCACCATGACTTGACTTAATCATCGTGCGATGGGCCCACAGGACATGGGGGAGTTCCTCTACCCAATTCTTGTTTCCTTCGCCCAGGCGTGCCTTGATTCCTTCACCCAAGCTCCGGTTTGCCCTCTCTACAAGTCCATTAGACTGCGGGTGTTTCACTGAGGCGAATCGCTGTGTGATATTCAATTTGTCACACCAATCCTTAAATGGGTTGTCGCTGAACTGTTTGCCGTTGTCCGAGACTATTTCTTCTAGGAGACCGAAGCGGCATACGATGTTGTCCCATGCAAATTTTTTCACCTGATTTCGTGTGATTGTCGCCACGGCTTTTGCTTCTATCCATTTCGTGAAATAATACCATTGCGGACCTATTAATAATTGACCTTACCTGGTCATTCCGGGAAAGGACCAGCTATATCAATTCCCCATTTATAGAACGGCCACGGGGCCGTGATTAGGGTTAGCGGATGTTGAGGGTTTCTTGGCACGGAATGATGTATTTGACAATCGTTGCATGTACGTATCATTTCTCGTGCGTCCCGATGCATTGGTGGCCAATAATATCCCAGCCACATAGCCTTGGCTACTACCGATCGCGGTCCTGCGTGCATACTGCACGACCTCTATGGACTTTCTCGATTATATAATCCTTTGAAGTGGTACGATACCCGTAGCCTGGGGGTTTCAGTAATGACGCTTGTAGAGGAGGGATATGCCTTCTAACAATTCGTATATTGTTTGCCTTTATGCGAATAGATAAAGTTTGCTTGCCTTCCTTTCTTCCTAGGAAGAATCTTATCTTTCAGGTATTCTATTATCGGGGTCATCTATGTTGTTCCCTCTTCTTCCACTACCGTGGCTACTTCCTCCTCGTGTATGGATTTTTCTTTGAGTATCTCAACCAAGACCTGTTTAGATAAATGTGCAAAGCTGGTTGACGTAATTTTGCTCAGGGCATCTGCTTTCTTGTTTTTGCTTCGTGGTACTTGGCTTATAGAAAAGCTAGCGAAGCCGCTGACCAGGCTTTTGACCTTCTCCAGGTATTTGATCATATTTTGTTCTTTAGCGACGTACGCCCCTAGGACCTGGTTTGCTACCAACTTAGAGTCTACACTTACGCGCACATTGCGTACTCCCATCTGCGCTGCAATCCGGAGGCCAGCTATCAGTGCCTCATACTCTGCTTCGTTGTTAGAGGCTGTAAACTGAAACCCTGTAGCGGTTAGTGGTCGAACTCCGTTCCTTCCGGGCTTGTCAGTATTAACCCGGCACCAGATCCATCTATACATGATGATCCATCCGTGAATAGTGTCCACGGCTCTTGCGGAATATCCGTCGCTGGTGTTTCTGGCAAGTTCTCATCCGGTTTTTCTACGAGGAAATCTGCTAGGATCTGTCCTTTCACAGACGTCCTTGGCCGGTAGGTGATATTGTGTTCTCCTAGCATGACGCTCCATTTTTGTAATCTTCCTGCCACGTCGGGACGCGACATTATCTGCTTGATGGGTTGGTCGGTAACAACTACAATAGGATGCGCTTGGAAATACCTCCGCAATCTTTTAGCGGTAAAAACCAATGATAGGATTAACTTTTCCATTGGGGAGTAGTTTAGATCGGGACCCTGTAAAGTGCGGCTTACGAAGTAGACTGGCGTCTGAACCGTGTCTCTTTCGGCCATCAAGACCGCGTTAACAGCTCCATGAGAGGCGGCCAAGTATACAATCAATTCTTCCTTTGGTTTTGGTGCTACCAGCAGGGGTAACTCTGACAAGTGCTGATTTAGCTTCTTGAAGGCTTATTTCGCTTCTGGAGTCCAATGAAAGTCACTCTTTTTAATGCACATCTTCAACGGTTTTAAAATGGCGGCAAGGATTTTCCTGCTGACTTGGAGAGGAACCGCTGTTCAGACTAGCCAACTTCCCATTGAGGCTTTGGACCTCTTTGATTGTCCGTGGGGAAGGGAGTTGTAGCACAGCTTCTGTTTTATCAGGGCACGGTTTTATTCCTTCCGGGCTAATCATGTACCCCAAGAACATTCCTTCTCTTGCCCCAAACGTACATTTTTTGGGGTTGAGCTTCATGTTGATTCTTCGTAACGTCCGGAACGTTTCATTAATGTCTCTTATCATCTCCTCTTCCGTGTGACTTTTAATAACTAAGTCATCAACATATACTTCCATGTTCCGACCAACTTGGCTATCGAAAGCTTTGTCCACCAGTCGCTGGTATGTGGCACCAGCGTTCTTGAGGCCGAAGGGCATTTTTGTATAGCAATATACACCTTGGCTGGTATGGAAGGCCATTTTTTCTTCATCTAACTCCGCCATCTGTATCTGGTGGTAGCCCTTGTAAGCGTCCAAGAAACACTTCAAGGGGTAGCCGCAGAGAGATTCGACTTTCTAGTCTATTTCAGGAAGGGGGTAATAATCCTGCGGACATGCTTTGTTTAAGTCCGTGAAATCCACGCACATCCTCCAGCTACCGTCATGCTTTTTTACCATGACTGGATTGGACAGCCATTCGTGATAATAAACTTCACTCATGATACCTGCTTCTACCAGTTTCTGTACCTCCGCTTGGATCACCTTTGCACGTTCCGGGGCCTGCCTCATTTTCTTCTGTCGAACAGGCGAATATCCTTCTCGGATATTGAGTCAATGTTCAGCTACTGATCATGGTACTCCTGTCATGTCAGACGGTTGCCACACAAATATATCCAAGTTTTTCTTCAGAAGCGAGCACAGTTCCGTCCATCCTTCTGCGGATAGCGTCCCTCCGATTGCGACCTCCTGATCAGGGAGGTTTGGATGTAGAGCTATTTTGAAATTTTTAGGGCGAACTTCGGCTTCTTTGGGTACCTCCTTAGATGATGTGATCACTGTTGTACACTCAGCGGGTATCAAGATAGTACTACGGATAGTGACTATTCCTCCGTTGGCAGGAAACTTAAGCATCCCGTGAGCCGTAGATGGTACTGCTTGGATTTCCTGTATTCCAGGTCTTCCAATGATATCGTTGTATGGCGATAGTGACCTCACATCAGAATATTCATCCAGCTTTTGTAGCTAGAGTGGTATGCGTCCCTATTGTTACCAGAGCCTAAAGTTGTACTAGCGGCATATGGTTGTCTCCACTAAACCATGTTAGCGATACTCTTGGCGTTGCCGGAACCATTTGGTTCTTGATTTCCGGCCGGAGCTGGTTGAAGCAGTGCTCATAGAGTACTTCCGTAGAGGAACCTCCGTCTATGTACATGCGGTGGATCATGTGTCCACCAATTTCCGCTTCTATGACAAGCGGACCTTCGGTCCCATCGCTGTTAGCCAGTGGTGGGAAGGTAATTTCGTTGCCACGGGCAAAGCTTTGGGTCAATTTTTGCCTTGTCATTCTCTGCCACGGTTGTATCATATAAATTGCTAGGGATTTGTCTTTAGCCGGGGCTTCCTTCTTTCCATTCTTTGTTTGATCTCGACCCTGCTTAATTTCTTTTATCAAGTGCGAGAGCTTCCCTGCTCGCACCAATTCTTCAATCTGCTTCTTTAACTGCATGCACTCGTCCGTGCTATGTCCTTTATCATTGTGGAAATCGCAAAACTTGTTGCTGCTTCTTTTTTCTACCGGGGTTACCATGGGCGGTGGTGGTTTGAACTTTCCTGCTTCGGCCGCGAGGATTTCTTTGGGCGTTCTGGTGAGGGGGTAAACTTGCTAGACCCCCGTCCTTCCCTTGACTGACCTCGGAAGTCAGATTTTCGCTCGGAGGCGTGCCGCTTGGACTGATCTTGTGATTTCCACGGTGAGTGACCTTTCTTCTTGGAAGCGGCCGCAGCTTCTCCTCGTATGAAGGCAGTGGTGACTGTCATCATTTCTTCCATGGTCTTTGGGACGTGTTCGTTGAGACGCTTTGTTAGTTCGGGGTTGTTGACCCCATGCATGAACCCGGAGATCCGCATGCATTCAGGGGCTCCCTTCATGCGCCCGGTTTCAACTTTAAACCGTTCCATGAAATCCTTAATGGTCTCCTCGTCCCTCTGCTTAATGTTGTGAATTTCTGCTGGATCTTTTACATACTTCTGTTGCATGAAATATGCTAGGAAGGCCGCTTTGAGACCCTTGTACCCATCTATGCTTTCTGGAGGTAGTTCATCAAACCAGACCCTCGCGGCCCCTATTAAGGTAGAGTTGAACATGTGACACCATGTAGGCATCACCCAACGTTCCACCCGTGCTGCGGCTTGGAAGATTTTCAAGTGGTCTTCGGGGTCTCCAGTTCCGTCATAAGTTTTCACATTGTTGGGCATGCGCATCTTCCGTGAACTTTTGAAGTTGCGGATTCGAGGAATGAACGGATCCATGTCCTCGTAGGTTCAGGGTACGGCCAAATCATCTTCATCTACCAGTTTGCACATTTTCCTTCTTGACTTCCAGTGTCCTCTGTTACTGGTGCTGCTTTTTGATCCGTGGGATGATGGGGATTTATTTTCCCTACGTCTTTTTACGCTGCGGAATCGATCTTCGTCACGAGATCGATCTCTATACTTGGTCCTGGTCCCCTGAGAGTAAGTATCGCCATACGATTCTTTGACGCCCCGAAAGCGGTCTTTAATTCGGGGATGTTTCCTACTGAGGGAATGACCTCTACTGTGAGAGGGGTCTCTCGAGTCCGTCCTGCTTGGCCCGGATTTTGTTGCACTTGGCGAGTAGGTATCACTGAGTCGCTCGTGCACGCTCTTCCTTAGGTGGCTCAAGCGGTTAAATACGTTTCTGTCATCGCGCTTCTCGCGACCGCGTGTCCAGGATATCTCAGGGTGGAATCTCGTAGGTGAGTTTTCCGCCCTCGAGTTTAAGGAGTTCTCCCTTTTTCTTCGGATTTTCTTGGGGTTTTCTCCAAAATTTAGTCTGGTTTGGACTTCTTTTCGCTTGTCACGCCGTGCCTTCTCCATAATGATCGGCATGATGTCTTCATAGTGTTCTTCACAGAAGTCCAGGATGTTCACCCTGGATGCGGCGTCCGACGCCTTTTCCTTGTTTGTAGTTTTTGTGACAGTGGTCACAATAGGAGTTGCATTAGCCATTGCGCTCATTCTGATGAGAGTAATTCCTAGTATTGGGTCCCATGGATGGCGCCAACTTGTTGATACAAAAGTTAGGTTGGGTCTAGTTTGATCCGAATAGGCTGCTATTCGGGTATAGAGTGCGTTGTTCTTGTACCAAGTGAATTCGTTAAAGGACCCTGCACAAGAAAATAAACACCGTTAACCTTATCATGGGAGCGGATCCCACGATTAGACAAAGGCGTGAGAGTAAGTATGTGATTTTGAGAGAGTAATTGTGTTTTGTAGTTAGGGTTGTTAGATACTAGTACCACTGATGAATAAGTAGGTTCCCTATGGATTAAGCTGGATTATGACTCCTTAGGGTGTTTTCCGTATCTTTCTGTCCCGAGACGCGGCGATATTGTAGGGGATTTGTAATTATCCTGACTGATTTAAATAGTAAAGCATATTTCTTATTTTACTTAGGTTAGCCTCTCTTTAAGATAACTTATGATGAGAAAGTCTATCACGCGTACAGGACAGAGTGCCGTAGCCGCGACCCGTATGTCGAGAAGGCCGTGACCGCTATGCATGGGCCGGAGGCCCGTTAGCAGCTACGAAGCCCATTGTAGTATAAGTGGGCCGGGGCGGTCCATACAATACGTCATCAGAACCATCAACAAAATAGCCCATTTTGTACATCATATGATGGCACTAATTGATGGCCATTCATAAACATATATGATCAATGAAATATCTAGGCACTGGAGTTTCTTTTGTTATTATTATTTGCAAAATCTATGAAATTTATAGTATTAAAGGGTGGAAAATATTAATAAATAAAGTGTAGGGTTATATAATAAAGTGTGTAAGTTGTTAATACTTAAAATGGTTAAAGGGTGGAAAATGTAAAATAATAAAGTGTATGGGCAATGTATAACATGGGCATATAAAGGAAAACGGGAAAAAGTGGCTAAATCAAGTGTCTCAAATTACTCCCGTTGTAGTGCTACAATAGGAAAATTAACAAAGTGTTTGAATTCTATAGAAAAATTAAAAGTTGATAGCATACAAAAGGAAAACGTGACAAGTTTGATGCTTTCTTAGACCATTTGCCCTTTTTATTTTTGTGCTCTTATGTTTATTCTTTTGTCTTCATTGCCTCTTATGCTCTTTCTATTGTCTATATTTTGTGTTCTCATGTGGCATATGCTTTTATGTCTGCATGTCCTTATTCTTTAAGATTTTATGATAGTTTTTGTCTTTTGTTTGTAAACGATTTAGGCGCATTTAGCCCCCTCTTTTTTTAAAATTGGCATGTATGCGTCTTTCAAAAGTTAAATGGGCATTAATGGGCACACAATTTCTCTCGATTAGAGAGAATGACAACTGTTTTTTTACTTATAGACAAAATATAATTATTTATTTGAATATAAACGAGCTATTAGGTTTTGGGAATTTTTTTTCTTCGTTTTGGG